>PISX010012357.1:0-61020 GCA_004024625.1 Mellivora capensis | reverse complement strand
AACTGCAAGACTAAAGAATCATGGGGAGAAAGCCATGAATTCCGCGCATTGCTTTCTCCTCCTCTGGAGTTCCGCTGCTCTCCTTGTTAAGTGAACTTGGTCTTGGCTGGATTTCTTTTGATCTTCTGGGGGAGGGGCCTGTTGTAGTGATTCTCAAGTGTCTTTGCCCGAGGCAGAGCTGCACCACCCTTACCAGGGGTTTCACTTTCGGGAGCTTTTGTTCCCTGAGCGCTTTCCGTAGAGTTCCGGAGGATGGGAATGAAAATGGCGGCCTCCTAGTCTCCGACCCAGAAGAGCTGAGATTTCGGGGCTCCACTCCTCAGAGAAAAGACCCGGCTACTCCCATCTCCCTCAACTCTGGCCGCGCTCTGAGCTCACCCAGCCTGCGACCGGTTCAAGGTAACCCCAAGCTGAGAGCTCACTCCTCGGCTCTGTCTCTGTGGCCGGCTTCCCGCTCCAATAACTGCGAGCTCTGCGACACTCAGACACCCCCGATCCTTCTGTGACCCTGCGGGTCCTGCAGCCACGCTGACCCCGTGTGGGCTTCACCCCGGTTTAGCCTCTGGAGCGATGTCCCTCTGTGGAGCAGACTTTTAAAAGTCCCGATGTAGTGCTCCGTTGCTCTGCCACTTGCCGGGAGCTGGCACCTCCCCCTGCGGTCTATCCTCCCGTCACATTCGATTCACTTCTCCGCCAGTCCTACCTTCCAGAAGGTGGTCGAAATTCTGTTTCCAGAATTGCTGTTCTTCCTCTCTTTGATCTCCCGTTGGATTTGTAGGTGTTCGGAATGGTTTGATAAGCTATCTAGCTGATCTCCTGCTACCTGATGTCGTCTCAGCTGCTACTTCTCCGCCATCTTGACTGCTGCTTTCTCCTGAAACTCTTATATTCTGAATGCATTCTGATTATCAGTAGATTTCTTTTTGCAATTATAGCATATACATAATAAGAAATATTTACACTGAACACTGAGTCAGTGGTTCCTGTAATACTCTGTCCCAAATATTAAATTAGAGGACTTATTTACTAAAAACAATAATTACAAAAACAAAATGGCCCTTGGGGAAAATTACTGATATCATTCCTTTCACTTGACCTGTAAACTCTTTGAAGGAATAGACTATGTATGTAATTATTTATATGTAGTGAAATTCCAGAATGTGAAAGAGAAGTTATTTTCTATTAAAATAGGTTTCTAGAGATTCTATGTATATATATATATATATATATATATTTCTTTTCAGCATAACAGAATTCATAGTTTTTGCACCACACCCAGTGCTCCATGCAATGTGTGCCCTCCATAATACCCAACACCTGGCTCCCCCAACCTCACACCCCCCACCCCTTCAAAACCCTCAGGTTGTTTTTCAGAGTCCATAGTCTCTCATGGTTCATCTCCCCCTACAATTTCCCTCTATTCCCTTCTCCTCTCCATCTCCCCATGTCCTCCGTGTTATTTTTTATACTCCGCAAATAAGTGAAACCGTATGATAATTGACTCTCTCTGCTTGACTTATTTCACTCAGCATAATCTCTTCCAGTCCCGTCCATGTTGCTACAAAAGTTGGGTATTCATCATTTCTGATGGAGGCATAATACTCCATAGTGTATATGGACCACATCTTCCTTATCCATTCATCCATTGAAGGGCATCTTGGTTCTTTCCACAGTTGGGCGACCGTGGCCATTGGTGCTATAAACATTGGCATACAGATGGCCCTTCTTTTCACCACATCTGTATCTTTGGGGCAAATACCCAGTAGTGCAATTGCAGGGTCATAGGGAAGCTCTATTTTTAATTTCTTGAGGAATCTCCTCACTGTTCTCCAGAGTGGCTGCACCAACTTGCATTCCCACCAACAGTGTAAGAGGGTTCCCCTTTCTCCACATCCTCTCCAACACACGTTGTTTCCTGTCTTGCTAATTTTGGCCATTCTAACTTGTGTAAGGTGGTATCTCAATGTGGTTTTAATTTGAATCTCCCTGATGGCTAGTGATGATGAACATTTTTTCATGTTTCTGATAGCCATTTGTATGTCTTCATTGGAGAAGTGTCTGTTCATATCTTCTGCCCATTTTTTGATATGATTATCTGTTTTGTGTATGTTGAGTTTGAGAAGTTCTGTATAGATCCTGGATATCAACCTTTTGTCTGTACTGTCATTTGCAAATATCTTCTCCCATTCCGTGGGTTGTCTCTTTGTTTTGTTGACTGTTTCCTTTGCTGTGCAGAAACTTTTGATCTTGATGAAGTCCCAAAAGTTCATTTTTGCTTTTGTTTCCTTTGCCTTTGGAGACATATCTTGAAAGAAGTTGCTGTGGCTGATATCGAAGAGGTTACTGCGTATGTTCTCCTCTAGGATTCTGATGGATTCCTGTCTCCCGTTGATATCCTTTATTCATTTCAACTTTGTCTATGTGTACAGAGTAAGAGAATGGTCGAGTTTCATTCTTCTACATATAGCTGTCCAATTTTCCCAGCACCATTTATTGAAGAGACTGTCTTTTTTCCACTGCATATTTTTTCCTGCTTTGTCGAAGATGATTTGACCATAGAGTTGAGGGTCCATATCTGGGCTCTCTACTCTGTTCCACTTGTCTATGTTTCTGTTTTTGTGCCAGTACCATGCTGTCTTGGTGATCACAGCTTTGTAGTAAAGCTTGAAATCAGGTAATGAGATGCCACCAGTTTTATTTTTGTTTTTCAACATTTCCTTAGCAATTCAGGGTCTCTTCTGATTCCATACAAATTTTAGGATTATTTGCTCCAGCTCTTTGAAAAATACCACTGGAATTTTGATCGGAATGGCATTAAAAGTACAGATTGCTCTAGGCTGTATAGACATTTTAACAATATTTATTCTACCGACCCAAGAGCATGGAATGGTCTTCCATCTTTTTGTGTCTTCTTCAATTTCTTTCATGAGTGTTCTGTAGTTCCTCGAGTACAGATCCTTTACCTCTTTGGTTAGGTTTATTCCCAGGTATCTTATGGTTCTTGGTGCTATAGTAAATGGAATCAATTCTCTAATTTCCCTTTCTGTATTTTCCTTGTTAGGATATAAGAAAGCCACTGATTTCTGTACATTAACTTCGTATCCTGCCATATTACTGAATTGCTCTATGAGTTCTAGTAGTTTGGGGTGGAGTCTTTTGGGTTTTCCACATAAAGTATCATGTCATCTGCAAAGAGAGAGTTTGAATTCTTCCTTGCCAATTTGAATACCTTTTATTTCTCTTTGTTGTCTGATTGCTGTTGCTAGAACTTCTAATACTATGTTGAACAAGAGTGGTGACAGTGGGCATCCTTATCGTGTTCCTGATCTCAACAGGAAGGCTGTGAGCTTTTTCCCATTGAGTATGATATTTGCTGTGGGTCTTTCATAGATAGATTTTATGAAGTTCAGGAATGTTCCCTCTATCCCTATACTTTGAAGCATTTTAATCAGGAACGGATGCTGGATTTTTTCTAATGCTTTTTCTGCATCAAATGAGAGGACCATGTGGTTCTTCTCTCTTCTCTTATTGATTTGTTCTATCACATTGATTGATTTGCGAATGTGGAACCATCCTTGTAACCCAGGGATGAATCCCACCTGGTCATGGTGGATAATCTTTTTAATGTGCTGTTGGATCCTGTTCGCTAGGATCTTGTTGAGAATATTAGCATCTATATTCATCAGTGATATTGGTCTGAAATTCTCCTTTTTGGTGTGGTCTTTGCCTGGTTTGGGAATCAGTGTAATGCTGGCTTCATAAAAAGAATCTGGACGTGTTCCTTCTGCTTCCATTTTTTGAAACAGCTTCAGAAGAATAGGTGTTATTTCCTCTTTGAAAGTTTGGTACAATTCCCCAGGGAATCCCTCAGGTCCTGGGCTCTTGTTTTTTCGGAGGTTTTTGATCACTGCTTCAATCTCGTTACTAGATATCGGTCTATTCGGGTTGTCAATTTCTTCCTGGTTCAATTTTGGGAGTTTATAGTTTTCCAGGAATGTATCTGTTTCATCTAGGTTGCTTAACTTATTGGCATATAACTGTTGATAATAACTTCTGATGATTGTTTCTACTTCCTTGGTGTTAGTTGTGATCTCTCCCTTTTCATTCATAATTTTATTAATTTGAGTTTTCTCTCTTTTCTTTTGGATTAGTGTGGCCAATGGTTTATCGATCTTATTGATTCTTTCAAGAAACCAGCTTCTAGTTTCATTGATATGTTCTACTGTATCTCTAGTTTCTACCTCATTGATCTCTGCTCTAACCTTGATTATTTCCCTTCTTGTGTGTGGAGATGCTTTAATTTGTTGGTGATTCTCCAGTTCTTTAAGGTGTAGAGACAGCTGGTGTATTCTGGATTTTTCAATTTTTCTCAGGGAGGTTTGGATGGCTGTGTATTTCCCCCTTAGGACAACCTTTGCTATATCCCATAGGTTTTGGACCGAAGTGTCTTCATTCTCATTGGTTTCCATGAATTGTTTAAGTTCTTCTTTGATCTCCTGGTTGATCCAAGCATTTTTAAGCAAGGTGGTCTTTAGCTTCCAGGAGTTTGAGTTCCTTCCAAACTTTTCCTTGTGGTTGAGCTCCAGTTTCAAAGCATTGTGTTCTGAGAATATGCAGGGAATAATCTCAGTCTTTTGGTATCGGTTGAGTCCTGATTTGTGACCCAGTATGTGGTCTATTTTCCATGTGCACTTGAGAAGAATGAGTATTCTGTTGTTTTAGGGTGGAATGTTCTGTATATATCTATGAGGTCCATCTGGTCCAATGTATCATCCAATGCTCTTGTTTCTTTATTGATTTTCTGCATGGTGATCTGTCTATTACTGAGACAGGCGTGTTAAGATCTCCTACTATCAATGTATTCATATCAATATGACTCTTTATCTTGGTTAAGAGTTTTCTTGTGTAATTGGCTGCTCCCATATTGGGGGCATAGATATTTACAATTGTTAGATCATCTTGGTGGATAGTCCCTTTAAGAATGATGTAGTTTCCTTCTGTATCTCTGACTACAGTCTTTAGTTTAAAATCTAATTTATCTGATATGAGAATCGCTACCCTGGCCTTCTTTTGAGGCCTATTGGCATGAAAGATGCTTCTCCATCCCTTCACTTCAATCTGGTTGTATCCTTGGGCTCGAAATGGGTCTCTTGTAGACAACATATGGATGGGTCCTGTCATTTTATCCAATCTGCAACCCTGTGTCATTTTATGGGTGCATTTAGGTCATTCACATTGAGAGTGATTATTGATAGATACGTTTTTATTGACATCGTGTTACCTTTGAAGTCTTTCTTTCTGTAGATTGTCTCTCTATTTCTGTTCAATGATATTCTTAGGATTTTTCCTCTTTTATAGAACCCCCCTTAATATTTCTTGCAGTGTCGTCTTGGTGGTCGCATACTCTTTTAAGACTTGCTGCTCTTGGAAAATCTTTATCTCTCCATCCATTTTGAATGTCAGTCTTGCTGGATAAAGTATTCTTGGCTGCATGTTCTTCTCATTTAATTCCCTGAATATAACTTGCCAGCCCTTTCTGGCTTGCCAGGTTGCTGTGGACAGGTCTGACGTTATTCTGATGGGCTTTCCTCTGTATGTAAGGAGCTTCTTTGTCCTAGCTGCCTTCAAAAGAATCTCTCTACAATTATAATTCCTCATTCTAACTATCAGGTGTCTTGAGGACTTTCGAGAATCTAAAATCTTGAGGGGAGACCGTTCTGCCTCTAGTACATGAACACTGGTTCCATTCACGAGATTGGGAAAATTTTCATGGATAACTTGTTCCACTATATCTTCTAGAATTCTTTCTTTCTCCTCCCCTTCAGGGATTCCAGTAATTCTGACATTGGAACGTTTCATGGCATCATTTATTTCCCTAATCTGTTTTCGTGGCTTCCAAGTTGTTTGTTCCAGGTTTCCTCCTGATCCTTTCTCTCTCTGTTTGTCCTCCAGATCACTAATTCTATCTTCTGTCTCCATTACCCTACCTTTTAGAGAATTTAGATTAGATTGGAACTCATTGAGAGCATTGTGAACATCATCCCTGATGGCTTTCAGTTCTGCCTTAACATTGTGAACATCATCCCTGATGGCTTTCATTTCTGCCCTAGTCAAATCCGTTTGGTCATCCATGGCTTTCTCCAACCTAGCTATTGCCTGGATAATTGTTAGCCTGAATTCCCTTTCTGACATAATGTCTATTTCGGTAGCCATTAGCTCTGTTGCAGAAGGCCCATCCTCTGAATTTTTCTTCTGTTGGGCATTCCTCCTCCTAGTCATTTTGGTGAGAGATGGCTGGACAGATGTAGCTGGATGTATTGACCATGGTGCAATCAAGGTGCACCCTGGAACACTTCTGGGCAATCAGGAGTCCCCACCCAAACAAAAGAAAAAAAGAAAGAAAAAAGAAAATGAGAGAGAGACAGGAAAAAGAAAGAAAGGTAAAAGAGAAGGCTCAGCCCAAATAGGCCCCAAGGTAAGATTTGTGAAGTATACAAGCAAAAACAGACAAACAAAAAGACTGATAAAAGTATATGACAAGAGAAGAAAAATATATATACATATATATGTAGTAGCAAAACAAACAAACCATCAAAAAAAAGAACCTCGTCAAAAAGGACCCCAAGTATAAGATTTATATACTACCAGGACAAACACAAATACACAGAAACACTGGCAGAAGAAAAAGATGGGAGAGTGGTTGTAAATTCTCAGTGTGGGCGAGGAAATTTATTTTAATTCTTCTTGGATGTATCTTGATATCTTTGTTAAAGGACTCAACTTTCCTAAGATAACGGGAATTAAAAATTGGTTTACCTATGGGGTAGCATTGATTGGGGAAAGGGGATTACCTTGAAGTTTAACTCTATATGAATATTAAAAAATAAAAATAAAGAAAAGAATGAACTAAACTAAAGTAAAATTTTTAAAAAATTTAAAAAATAGAAAAGCAAAAGAAAAACACGTGTATATGTATCAAAAAGCTTGGATTAAAAGGTTATTACGGAATTTGATGTACTGGACATCTCACTGTGATGGTAAATAGGTTAAAAAATATCTATATAAAAAAAATTTTAAAATGAACCAGAATAGTGGGAACGAATTAAAAATAAAAGTTGTATCTATGAAGTAGTAGTCGTTGTTCTCCTGGTTCCCCCCCCCCCCCGTTGGCTTTCTAGGGGAGGGGCCTGCCGCATGGGTTTTTAGGCAGTGTTTCCTGAGTTAAGTCCTCCCGCCCCCCCTCAAGGGGGTGGGCTCTGAGGAAACCGGTTTTTCAGGCTTTTGTTCTCTGGAGGTTTTTATGTTTGTTCATTTGTTTTCTCTCCCCTTGGCAGCTCTTGATGGTTTTTAGAGGTTTAGAGGAAAGCAAACTGCACCCAGATCTCCCTCTCAGAGAGAAGCCTCAGTCTGTTCCCCTCTGGGTGCTGCAGAGCACACAAGTTCTCCCTGGGCCGCTGGCAGAGCAAGTTCCCAGTCGCGGTCCCTGGGGACATAGGAACTCCTGCTTGTACCCAAAACCACGACAGCGGCGGCTGTCTGGGCAGCTCCAGACCACCAGAGAGGTTCCAAACAGTGATCACACACTGAGATTTTCCCGCTGGCCAGGGCTGGGAGTGCTCAGACTTTCCGGGTCTGAGAGTGCTGGGCTGGCGTTTCCAAGCACTTCTCTCATAGGAGGGTGAGGGGCACATCTCAGGCTCTGATAGTGGGGAGCAGCGCATGCGTGGGGACTGCAAAAAGGCCATTTCTGCTGGCTGGTGAGGGTCCCATTCCCTCCCGCACCCCACACGTCCTTAGGCGCTCTCACTTAGGGCTCAGGGACCAACACCTGGTTTCTCTGCCACACTCTCTCTGGCTCAGAGCCAGGGGTGGTTGTCCTCAGTCCAGGGACTTAAGCCCCTTTCCCTAACCCTCCCAATTCCCACAATTTCACCCTGTGATCTTTTGCTCTTTTTGAGTGTTTTCAACCAGACTCCAAGTTAATGCTGGTCCACAGTTGTAGGGCACTCTTGTATTGGGGTATTACTTTCTAATGGGTTTCTTATGGTGGCTCCCTTCCCCTTTTGTTTATCTTCCGATACCAGTCTGATGTTTTTACCTGCCTACTGGCATCTTCTGTCCCCGTAGAGATCCAGACTTGTATAATTCTGATCTCAGGCTGATTTCATGGGTGATCGGAGTTCCTTGGTAGGTAATCAGTTCACTTTAGGGTACAGGTTGGAACGGCACCTCCTCCTAGTTCCCCACCATCTTGTCCCTGGAGCTAGAGATTCTATATTCATAAGATTCTGTTAAATCTCATGTGGGACACAAAGATGAGATGTATTGGAGATTGTAACCAATATTTAGAATTAAACTCTTTATCAAGTCTGAGAAAACAGTGGATAAATGCTCACCCTTAATCTCCATAGAATATTTCAGGGAGGAAAAAAGCTCTGAGGGAAAAATAAATGCCAGTAATACTGGTTGGGTCCACCGATTTATTTTTATCCATAGAGTGAGTTCTTTCTGCCCTGCTGCCCAATACAGGTGTGTGTTATGTTTATGTGTGCATGCACGTGTGTAAAAAGAGCTACAGCAATGCTAATAGCTATAATACCACCTTCAGGAATAGAGATATTCCTCATTGTAGGTGAACAGATGATGTAACCAAGCTTCAGCAAGAACTGCAACTACCACCTAAAGTGGTCATGTAAACATGATGGATGAGAATCCCATTAGGTTCTGGAACTATCCCAGGAACGACAACATATATATAAAGAGGATAGCCAATAATGTGTATATTCAGAGAACATTTGTAACAATTCTTCTCAGAAGAGGACAGGATTTGGAAAGGTGATAGTCTTGTATTTACACTGGTAGAGACTCAGCCAGAGAACATGATCACATGTCCCTGTAAAATACATTTTAGTACCAGAAACTCTACCAAGACTTAGCATAGTGTTCTTTGTATACAGTATATGCTTATAAACAATTGCTGATAATGAATGTATTGGGGTAAGATTAGCTCAATTAGAACAAGGGAACAAATAATATTACTTTCTAGGATACATGCCAATAATAAAAGATATTGCTTAGTATACAGTTTACATGGATTGTGACAAGCTGATAGAGATGTAACTTAGAATATCTGAATCCTTAAAGAAAGAAAGAGAAAAAGAAGTTTGAGAACAGATGGAGAGATATTTACAAATGGTGAGAGGAACAAGAAAACTGGAAATATCCAGTATAAACGTATACAGAATGTGTTCCAAGGTACAATTACCATGTTACCTACATTTTATTTTCATGCTAAGGAAAATGTTACAATATTACAAAGTTATTAATCTGAGTTTCCTCAATGCAAGAAATAGCAGACCTAGTCATTACCACTAGACCAGGATAGTCATTACCACTAGACCAGTGAGGATAATACTCCTCACTCATAATCTCTCCCAAGGGGACACTAGAAATTCAAGTTATATTTGTAGCAGGGTCTGGAAGCAGACAAATAAAAGATTGCCAAGTATAGTAATTGGAATTTTCTTAATGACACCATAATAGATGCCCAGAAAATTGTTGATTGCCTGGAACAGGACAGCTCTCTGGCCAAATAAAAACTCAGGGCTTGTTGCCAAATTAGTAGCACAAGACTTGCCTGATTCATTCCCCTATCCTAACCTGTAGACTTCATTCTCCATTTTTAACAGGTATTTAGTAAGGAGTTATGCATACTAATACATCTTTATGGACTATTATAGAAATAAGTAATTCTGGGATTTTTTATAGGACCAAAATAAGCTTATCCTTTTCAATAAGAATGCATCTTGAAAATATTAAATTGTTTTGGACATGGTTTAGAATTATAATCACATATTACCTATTCAATTTTCTATCTTAAACTTTTATATTAATATATCTAAGATATCTATTCTATCTTAAACTTTTATATTAATATATCTAAGTCCCTAAAGTAGAATTTCCTCCTTTCCATAATTATTTCTAATTATTCCTGCATATGTTCAATGTATGATAAATGCTAATTTGGTCCACTTTTAGTTTCTGAATTACAAATTTATTATGATTGGCAGAAAAGTTTTCTGAAATATTTTTACTGCCATTTTTGATTTGTTTACAGAGCAAAGAATCCTCAAAATATTCCATTTTTTTTTGTTAACTACTGTCAACAGACCTATTTTGATTTGGACTTCTCTATATTTTAAGGTATGTTTACCTTGTAATGGGCCTAATCTCTCATAATTCTTGCTGGCTTATTTCCTTGCTGCCACCTCCAACTCCAGGTGTTTATGGAAAAGTTTAGCACTTTAAAATGTTGACTTGTCTGATAACATCTTCATTCAGAGTTATTTTAAACCAGGCAGAAAAGAAAGTACAGCTGAACACCTGGCAGTTTAATCTTCTTATTTACTACCATGACTAGAACACACATATATATAAAAATAATCGCCTGCCATGTTTCAGATCTTACCACGGGTCTACTACTAGAGATGCTGGCTGGTGTGAAGAGTGTGAATTCCATAGCCAGACTGCCGGAGTTGGAATCTTGGCTCTGCTGTCTGCTAGCTTATTGGCCTTGGGAAAATTTCTTAATTTCTTAAAACACAGGTCCCCAAACTATAAAACAATGATTAAAACAGTACCAAATGACTCAAGGTCATTTTTAAGTTAAATGAGGGAATCAATGTAATGAAAGTATTAGTATTTATTAGTATTAGTATTACTATTAACATTAGTATAGTATGTGCTCAACAAATGTTAGCTATTATTACCTGATCCACATGATTAGGAAAATGATAACCATTATTTTAAAGATATTATTCACATACTATAAAATTTACCCTTTAAAAGTGTATAATTTGGTAGGTTTTATATATTAAAAAAGTGTGCAACCATTACCAATAAATCCAAAATATTTTCACCTGCCCAAAATGAAACCCTGTATGCATAAAGTCATTCTCCATTGTCTCTTCACCCCAGTCCCTAAATCACTAATCTGTCCCCTAGGCAAATTAGGATTTGCCTAATTCTGGACATTATAAATAGAATCATGTAGTATGTGGCCTTTGTCTGGCTTCTTTCACTTAGAACATTGTTTTTAAGGTCCATCCATGTTGTGGCATGCATTGGAATTTCATTCTTTTCTTGGACAAATAATATTCCCTTATATGGCTATCCAGATTCTGACCTGGAGAAATCATCTATGTGAAAGCTGGGTGCTGAGCTGATGCTTGGTCCCAGATTCCTCTTCCTTATTTGGAGATCCCTTTCCCCATTCTGGGTACATGGCGAACTATCTCATGTTGCTTAAGTGTGTGCCTCACGTGCCACATAGCCAGACTGCCAGTACATTTGCCTTTCTGAGAAAGGAACAGGTCTTCACTTGCAGCAGGAAATGGGTGTATGTAGTGCAGTGCCTTGTGTTGGCTGTCAGGAGGGACCCAGGACCGCAGAAGGCTAACACATAACAGACACGGATCTGACTGCGTCTCTTCTTTCTGTAACCAAAGCATTGTTCTAACCAGTATCTTTTGTGTTGAGTCCCCCTGGGTCACTCCAAACCTGTAGAAGATGCAGTGGGCCAGGTCTGTGGGCTCCTACTTCTGGTGATTGTTAGTTTTATAATCTTTGCCTTCTTCCTCACAATAGGAGTCCTCCCTTGGGATTGGTAACTTGCCGTCCTGCTCCAGTTTGCATATGTGTACATGCAGATGGCAAAGAAAATAAATGGAATATTCTTTATGTTTAATGTTTTCATTATGTAGCATATTAGTAACTTTAGCACCTAGAAAAGGTTTAAAATGCATTGGCATTCAGCTAGAAGCAATAGTCGAGATTTTCACCAGATATTCAGACTCCAACAGTGGTCTGGGGTGACGAGGTGATTAGTAATAGTATTTGAAATTCTTCCTATCATAAGTTAAGTCAAGATTTATCCCTGTCATTAGGGCCCTCGAAATCAGAACTGTTTGTGCCATGTTCATTGGCCTATAACATGAGTGGCTTGGTTACCTGTCTGAGTTCAGTGATCCAAAGCATAAATAACATCAAAACTGAAACCATCACTTTAATATCGGTGGTCTTGTCAGAAAGGAGCTAGGTTAGTCATGCATTGAGTGAATATACCTTGCTTTAGTCAGGTGGAGTTCAGACACTGATAAAGTAATATGACTAATGGGATGTCTTAAAGGCTGGAGCTGTCTTCTTTCTAATTTCCAGTCTTTAAGGGTGTCCATGTAATGCCTTTAAATTCAGTTGGGGGGGGGAAGATCTTCTTCATTTTCTTAGTCTTGTTCCTGTCTCAGAAAACCCCTTAATAAATGAAATTATGTTTAGTGCATGTTGGGAGTTTGTCCAATTGGATCAAGTGTAATCTGATTTTGGGCCATGTGTGAGCAAAGGCCTGTAAGAGGAAGATACTGCCAAGACTCAGTTTTGCATGATGGTCTTGGCTTTGTGCTGTGTCAGGAAGGCTGGAGGGGCTGAGAGCCCTTTATCACCCTATAATGTTAGCCACCCCAGTGTTGTACCAGGATTATGTGATAGCATTGTGATCTAACGTCAGGACTTCAAGTTCAAGATCCAACTGGTGACTTAAGCCTCTATGGCATTTAAACAAGATGGAATATTTGGAGAGGTTATTCAATAAGGAGTTTAAAAGGCACTCCCAGGGCACCTTGGTAGCTCAGTGGGTTAAGCCTCTACCTTCGGCTCAGGTCATGATCCTGGAGTCCCAGGATCAAGTCCCACACTGGGGCCTCTGCTCAGCAGGAAGCTGGCTTCTCCCTCTGCCCCTCGCCCCTCTCATGCTCTCTCTCTCAAATAAATAAAATCTTAAAAAAAAAAAAAAGAAGAAGAAAGGCACTCCCACTGTTACATATACAACCCTGAATGGTCTTGTTTTCAACTTTCCAAATAGGTTGTTGGGATAAATGGGCAGTGTGTATGTGTATGTATAATTTTTTTAAGACTTATTTAAGAGAAGAGGGTGCAGAGAGAGAGAGACAGTCCTAAGCAGACTGCCTGCTGAACATGGAGCCCAAGATGGGGCCTAATCCCACGACCCTGAGATCAGGACCCAAGCCAAAACCAAGAGTCAGATGCTCAATCACTTGAGCCACCCAGGAGCCCCAATGTGTGTGTAAAATGTTAACCTTGTGATATCGTATGTTTCGTTTATCTCAATTTTTCAAAAGAGAAGTATGTTTTTGATGCCTATATTCAGGAAAACCCTTTTAACACAATCCTTCATCCTTACTGAGCTAAATGGAGTATTTTGGGGAGCATGTTAGTTCCAGTGATGAAAGATAAGGATTTACACCTGAGATTGAGTTACCTTCTAAAGTGATCTTCAGACTTTAAGTCATGCCTTGAGATGCTTTACTTAATTGTTAAGAGTTAATGTCTGAAAACACTTTTTAAGAAGAGTAATTTGATAATATCCTAGTGTAGGAATGTAAGTATAAAGGATTAAGTGACCAAGCTGAATTAGTACAATTTAAATAAATTTTTTATAAGAATGCTTTTTTCATTTTTATTCCTTTTACATTAGTATTTTAATAGGGAACTCTATTATCTAGAAGATCAATAAATAACTTTTTTCAGTTATTTAAATTGTGTTTATAAAAATTAGCTTTAATCATGTAAATGAATAATTTTCAAGTAACTCTAGTATTATAATAAAGGTATTTACTAATGATATTTTTATCATAGTTTAATCTTTGGGTTTTTTTTTTTTGTCCTGAAACCCATTGTAGAGTTGTGAATTTAATTTTTTTATGACATCAAGCCAGAGAAGTAAGGACTGAGAGCTGAGGGTAGGGATTATAGGCAGTTATTCTGGAAATATCTTGATTTCCAAAGTATGATCAGAACCCAAACAGGTCTTTTTTTTTTTTTTTTTTTTGCCTTATACAAAGTCTAATCTGCTGGGGCCGGAGGGATCTGACCCCATAGAGATATGTTCACCCTGAGAATCCTGGATACTGGGATGATCCAGTATCAAATTGAAGTTGTCTACTGGCAGTGTCAGAGATTACTATGTTGTCTTCTAGGAGTTTTATGGCTTCAGGTCTCACATTTATGTCCCTAATCCATTTTGAGTTTATTTTTGTTTATAGTATAAGAAAGTGGTCCAGTTTCATTCTTTTGCCTGTGGCTGCCCAGTTTCCCCAGCACCATTTATAGAAGAGGTTGTCTTTTCCCCATTGTGTGTTCTTGCCTCCCTGTCATAGATTACTTGACCATAGAAGTGTGGGTTTATTTCTGGGTAATTGTTCTATTCCATGGATGTCCATGTCTATTTTGTGCCAGTACCATACTGTTTTGATTATTACAGATTTGTAGTATATCTTGAAATCTGGGATTGTGATACCTCCAGCTTTGATGCTTCCAGTCTTTGTGTTTCCAGACAAATTTTAGTATAATTTGTTCTAGTCCTGTGAAAAATGGTGTTTGTATTTTGATAGGGATTATGTTGAATCTGTATATTGCTTGTCTTCTGTCATCATTACATAAGACCTCCTGTAGGTCAAAAAGGTGAAATTTAACATTCAACCCACTTCTCTGTCTCTGCTGAGGTATCTGTGCTATGAAACAAGAAAAGGGTTAGAGTAGGGCTAGGGCTAAGTACTGGAACAGTCACATCTTTTTGAAAACTTTACCTGATAAAGGGCATAAAGATTTATACCAAATTTATCCCCTACATAAATAGAATGTCTATTAAATGTGAAATCCACCATTGGTTCTTTCTTTTAGGCTTACTAATCAGTCTTTCTTCAATCATGAACTGTGCATTTAGACCAAAAAGGACTTGTAAAGACATTTTCCTTCTTCCCTTTCCAATTCACATGGGAATGTAGATGCTTAAAAGTGGGAAATTGAAATAATATCTACTGAGCATCTACCATGTGCTAAGCATTAAAGTTTTGTGTTTTGCATAATTTTATTTAATCTTCATAATGAAATTGGTACAAATATACCCATTTTGTACATGATCAAACTGATGATATAAAAAGTGAGGTAACTGAGGGTCATCTGGGTGGCTCAGTCAGTTAAGTGGCCAATTCTTGATTTTGGCTCAGGTCACGATCTCAGGGTCATGAGATCAAGCCCCACATTGGGCTGTATGCTCAGTGTGGAGTCTGAGTTTCTCTCCATCTTCTTGTCCCTCACTCATGTGCATACTCTATCTCTTTCTCAAATAAATAAATCTTTTTCTTTTTTTTTTAATGTGAGATAAACAGTCCAAGATTTAAACCCTGTCCTTTGATTCTGACTGCTTTTAAGATTTCCATTTCCCTCTTAATAGTGTATTCTAAATAACAGATACTTTAACTTATACTATTTAGAACACTTAGCAGAGCTAAAAGTATATATATATAACATATTAAGAGACACTTTTGCCTCAAGTAATATTTGTTAATTTAATGGTAGCATGACATTATCCTCTCTATAGATCCTTTAGTTATGGAAGCTGAGGAAAAAAAGTGTGCGATGATGTCAGGAAAAAAATACACGTGTACATCCATATGTATAATCTGTGACATTTCACTGTCTCCAGGCTCAATGACTTGAAAACAACTTAGTGCTACTTCCAAAAGTATTAGATAGCAGTCATTTACTGTGGAAATAAAATAATAAATTTGCAACAGTGGCTTTGTATTTGTACGAGGCTATTTGAAAGCTGGAGAATCATTTTCCACACATGAAACATTTTGCTCATTAGTGGAGAACACTTGATTCATTGCATATCATAGACCTTTTGGCGTTTAGTGTTAGACAAATAAACTTGGGCTCAATTTGATGGAAGGAGAATAACATGTAGAGATGCTACTTATGATCAAGTGTGACTGGTGCCATAAGGAACAATAACTTGTCAACCTCAGTAAGAATTAAGAACCCTGGGCTATTAATTCTGAGACATGACAAGACTTGTATTACATGTTGCTTAGAAATACGGTTGACCAAATTGATGTGAAAATATGATTTAAACATCAACTATTCCTTTGCAATTTTCATTTTGATGCTCTATAAACACTGTTTCTTCTTGAGAATTTTCCACCCTGCTTTTGGAAGGTCTAGTCTACACTTTCCTATCTATATGTTGGTATATATTTATTAATTCAACAAATGTGTGTTGACTTCCTATTCTGTCTCTGACTTAATGCTGATACTAGAATCATTGCATGTGCCCCGCTTGCTCTGAAAATTTGATGTTCTCATTATAACAGTTTAAGGCATATCTTTAGGTGGCCACTGACAATTTTTTTTCCATTTTTAAAAATGGCAATCTCTTCATTTCTGTGCTGTGATTGAAAATACATTCAAGGAAGTTTCTTTGCCAGATGATCTGAACTGAAGTGTCCACAATGAGTTGGTTTGCATGCCAATATTTAATAACTTGCCCAATAATACAAGACATTTGTATTATTATTATATACTTAATGCTTAATGTTACAATTTCTGAATTGTGGGGCTTTCTTCTGACTTTCCTAATATGTGAAAAGTAATTTAAATATACTGCTCCTTCAAAATCTATAAAAATACTTTTGTATGGAAAAAAAGGTCCTCTACCCACTTTCTTTCTCTCCCCTACAAATATATAGCCAATGTTGGGTCAATACTAGTCATAAGTAGGGAGTGTATTTCCTTTTTATACACTCTTGGATTCTGAAGTCCACTTTACCTACACCAGTTCTTCTAACTCTACATTCTATTCAAGTATAGTTCGGGGTCATTCTCACACAAGCTAAGCATGATGCTCAAATTCAATTGTCTATTGTATTACTAAAACCTAGAAGGTATGTAGCCTTCATTACTTAGGGAGAAAATGGATTTAACAATAGTTCATCATAGCTTTATGATATTGCTATTTCAATCATTTGGTTCATTGATTAAATAGCAAGCAAGTTGACTTATTTAACTACATATATATGAGAAGGATAGGTACTAATCTTTGATTTTAAATATTTCAGGATGCAAGTATACCCTCTATATTTTTAATTTATGTAGCATATACTGCACATTGATTTGAATTATCACTATACAAAACATAATTCCTACTTGTGATTCCTTTGATTTATTTTCAAGCCTTTAAGACAGCTTTCTATAGATTTGGGCAATAGGTTTTTACTATTTATTTTCCCTAAAAATAGATAAAATGCTCTCTTAGTAATTTTCTACATCTAAGAGCAAGTCTAATTATAGATTGTCCAAAGAAGCTTTAAATTATAGTAGAACAGGGGCCATGTGTTGTTTAAACCAGTGAGTTTTGTAGGTTTATAGTTGTAATGACTCAACTTTGCCTACCCCCCCACTGTTTGTGAGTAGAATATAATGCAAAGGAATAGCCAAACTTGATTTCAAATTCTTGATTTTCACTTATCAATTGTCTGATCATGATCAAGCCACTGAGTCTAAATGATCATCTATTTCTTCATTCATTAAAGGGGAATAATTTCTATAAAATCTCTGCATATAATAAATGTTTAAAAAATGTCTCTACTTTGATAGTGTTAACAGTATCTTATCTATAAGTTAGTACAAATTCTTTGCCTGTCTTGAGCAATCTTGAGTAACTGAAAATCAAATTTTGACTTAAGGAAGAGGGAGTAAAAGATAATTTACTTAGGGAGTAAAAGATAATTCTTTACCCCTTTTATCAAGGAATACCTGTTTCTTGTGTCTTATTATGGGCAGAAAAGATAGAATCAAGACCAATATTTTGAAATAATATGGTAGACTACTTCAGAATCTGGGAATTCCTGGATAAAGTGTGGGTTGAAGACATTAGTGTCTTGAAGAAGTTAAGAAACTTATGGCTATGGTGTAATCTCATGCCCAATCCCCCACCATCTTCTTTTTTTCCAGATATTTACCAAACATGAACAACATCCAAGAACTATCCTCATTGCCTACATGGAGTCAGAAGCCACCAGTGGCCTTGGCCATACAACCTTGTTTATGCTTGTTAAAAGCATAGTCAGTAAGCCATTTTTTGCAATCATATATTTACAGAGCCATCAATTATTTAGTATGAACATACTAGTAAGTAGAATGTTTTGTTAGAAGTTTAATTCATTCATTGTGTTTGCTGAAACTAACTCTATGTTTGCTGCACTGGCAGATACTTTAATAAGAAATCTAAGTTCACTCCATATTTGAGACAAATATCTTTGAGCTCTATGAGTGATGCTGAGGAAGGAAAGGGCATGATGTGTATCACATCAAGGTGGGTCTCATGAGAACTCATTCTGATCACTTTAAGAGAGACAGTCATGGAAAGTTCATGAATATGAATGCATGGGCATGCCAGTCTTCTATCAAAACAATTCTGGGACAAGTCATTTCTATTTTTTGAGAGGTAACAAGTGCCTGAGCAGTTTCATCTCCTCAGTTTTACCAAAACTGTTCTTTGGTTCTAGGCCAACATTATTCTCAGATCAAAAGGGTCCTTAAAGCAGGAAAGTAGGATTAAATACTCAGGTTAAGACCAAAGAATCTTGGCATTAACAAAGTGTGAATTGGTGCGGATAAATTCCTGGCATTTATGCTCAATTCCAACTGTAACGGAATCACTCCTATATGGAAATTTGCCTTGTGAGCATAAAAAAGAGGAATCTGGCCAGAGCCACTTTTTGGCGTGCGTTTGTCAGAAATACCATAAGCACAGGCTTTTTCACAAGATGGAATTTCATTGTTTGGACATCTGGCTGATTTGCTGAAAATATGCATTTCTGGGAAATATATGGGAACATTTCTTTTTGATAAATAAGGAAATACTTCAGTGGAGATTTAGTATAAGATTCTTACTTTGTGTATGCTATTTTCTTTCAACAATAACAGCATTTCACTTTTTCTTTGCTTATGTTAGGGTAGAAAGAAGACTCATGTTTATTGTACAATCACAGTTGCTTTTACATTTTAGCAAGCTGCTCTTGGAAAACAAACTAGGAAGCCACATACATTATTTCTATATACATTATTTCTACATGTTTCCAACTGTGTGGAAAATTAGTATTTTGAAACCTCAGTGTATTATATATAAATAAACATAACTCATTCATATCACAGGTAACACTGATGTCTCTTTGGGTAAATGATTTTATTTGGCAGTGAAGCAACAGACAAAAGATTCTCCTCTGAGAGATTGTTCTGTTGTAAGCTTTTATTTCTCTTTGATAATGTACTGTTTTAACAAAATATTTCTAATTTATATTCTAGAGTACTCTCATTTTTCTGAAGTATGAAGCTGTTTCTCTAATCCAGTCTGTGTCTATAGGTGGCAGCGATCCTTCACCATTGCAGTGATGTGGATTTAAATGTACTGGACTGTACATCGAAGGTGAATTTATGAAATAGAAATGAACCTGAGGAGTCTATTTTCAGGTAGGTTCTTCTAGTTTATAGAAAGCATGGGGAGCTTATATTTTTGAAAATGCTGTTATGAATAAGGGTAAGCTTCAGCCCCAGCTCTAAATGTATTGTAGTCTGCTCTGTCTGCTCTTGAACCATGGGAGTCTTCTGATGGGGGTTCATTGTTGCCCCTTAGTATACCAAAAGGAATATAACGGACCTACTGAGCAACATGTTTCCCATACCCCCACTTCAGGAGGTCATGAATGGCTAAGCATTCATATAGAATAAAAGCTGTCTTATTTTTCTTCAAGTTGATATATATAGGTATATTAGAGAAAAGCAGTGTATTTTTTTCTCTTATACAACTCACACTTTCTTGAGTGCCATGGTGATTGTACAGATACCTTAAGTAGGATTTGTTATAACACTGGTGTTGATGTTCCAAATATTTCTTTTGCCACAGAAACCCTAGTTTAATTTTCACCATAATAGAAACCATTGATTAGGGAGGTTTATTTAGAACTTAGCTCTCCAAAGAACTTTCTTCATTGTTAGGGAGCCAAAAATACAGAGAAGATGGGTGGAATAGCATTTCCCAAAAGTAATTAACCAACTGGCATGCATAAACATGTGCTAGATTAGCTAGGAGTAATGGTAACTGACCACATGTGGTGCTTTCTTACAATGTCAGCCATTGTTCTAGGGTCTTTAGATGATTTAACTCATTTAAATCCACATAACTACTATTTCCCATCAATTCTATGATACATACTTTCATACTTTAACATTTCTAAAATAAGGATGTCTTAAAATTGATGACTTTTTATAATTGATATGCATGAGCCAACAATTGAGATGGTATTTGTTATAACCTGCATGTGGAGAACATCAGAATCACCAGCCTTAAGCATAAGGAGTAGATGTCAGGAAATCCCAGGAACAGTGTATGAAGCACTCTTTTGCTCCTAGGAACCACATAGCTGGTTGATGGTGGGAGACTGGCGAGCCACTTATGTTCAGCAGAATTCCTAAGCCCAGTGTCAACAGTAGGTGGATTCTTTAACTACACAACCAGATTAGGACCCCAGCGCTAATGGCTTTTGGTGGGTTTATGTGTTTTTACTAAGAAATGCCATACTACTAACACTTTTGATGGCACAATAGACAACACTCTACGGAAAAACTCAGACATTGGCAAATCTGTTTCAAGAACTGATTTGGAAGAGTTTGAATCTGAATATGAAGACTTAGGGATATCTAATCCAATTTATGTTGCTTATATTTTCTTTTTTATATATGCATGAGAGTATGTATGATTAAAAACATCTATGTATAATTCTCAAAAGAGATCTTTAAGCATGCTCACAAAACAGAAATTCATAGCATTAAGAGAGCTTTTTGTTGTATTTTAATTGGCTGTGATTTTTTTCTCCCAGTGGCATTTAAAATTTTGACTTACAATTGAGAGCTTTCTAGATCTAACACCAATAGTAGTATTATCTGTATCTCCTATGGATGAGATCATTGTGACACAATAAAGCAGCAGAACTAGGATTTAAATGCTGCTTCTATCCACAGCATGATATCTGTTTCTTTGTGAAATCATTACCAAAAACAGTTATAACATTTTTTATTATCCCAGTTATAATAAAGTTGGTATAAGATATTTTCAACACTCAAGTCTTCCCTTTCCTGGGTTCCTGCCTGAGACCGTGATCCTAGGGCCTTCTGCCCCCCTAAAGAGAAACTGAGAAAGAATGTTTCATCCACTCTTCTGTGGTTCCTGTTCTTCAGACTCATTAAAGCAAGGTTAGTCATAGATTCTAAGGCAGAACAGGAATTGGAGGGAGCCCATTTTTGCTGCCAGACCGAACTGCACCCATCCAGATCATGTGTTACTAAAGCAGGGCCGTATTTTGATTCCTCTCTGGCTACTATGCAGAGACATTACGTATGGTTGCACAGGTTGTGTCTATTCTTAATTGCTTCTTCTCCGCCATCTATTTTTAATCAGTTTGGAATCTACAGGGGAATGTGGATGAAGCATTAATTTCTCCCAATCTCCCAAAATATTTGCCTTTCTAAATCTATGCCAGAAAAAAACAAATATATTTCATTTTATATTCCCTAAAAAAAAAACCCAAATAACTGTTTAAAGAGAAAGTCAAACATCTTACGCTTATATCATTCTTATGAAATATGACTTACAAAAAATTTATTAAAATGAAAAGTGTACTTTGGAATCTTTATGTCCTCTATGTCAAATATTAGAAGTCACATTACTTTCTTTGATC
The DNA here is from genome assembly GCA_004024625.1 of Mellivora capensis. Lineage (NCBI taxonomy): Eukaryota > Metazoa > Chordata > Mammalia > Carnivora > Mustelidae > Mellivora > Mellivora capensis. The sequence continues at coordinate 39,370 of PISX010012357.1, read as the reverse complement.
TTCAAAGACATAAAACCAAGTTTTTATATATATAGTACTTTTCATTTCAGTGTAATATGAAGATGTAATTTCCCTCAGATATGTGGTCCAAAAAAAAAAAAAAGAAGCATAGAAGCTGTGTATTTTGTACCTATCTAGTATTTTGCATTAGGTTAATCTAAAAACCAAAAAAACATTTTTTTCTGGGATAGTTTTACTCCAAAAATTTAGAAGATTTTTGGATCTTTACTTCAGGAGATTACTTTTTTATCTCTATTTTTTAAAAGATTTTATTTATTTGAGAGAGAAAGACAGAGATAGTGAGAGGGAGAACAAGTGGAGAGGAGAGGAAGAAGCAGGCTCCCCACTGAGCAGGGAGACTGACAATGTGGGTCTCTATCATGACCTGAGCTGAAGGAAGATGCTTAACCAACTGAGTCACTCCTACTTTTCTATCTTTAGCAAATGATCCAGGATCGTGATATTTTGCTTTTTATTTTAAAAAAATCTGTATTTTGCTCCTACAGGCTATGGGTAACAAGTTTTGTAGAAATATTTATTGTGCTATAAGCAATATTATTACAGCTGCAGGTTGAAATTAAAGAAAAGGTTACATATACAATGAAACCTCAAATTGATGACATTCATCAGTGCAACTCAAAGTCAGCAAGTGGGGCCTATATATCCATGGCCGACAGTCCTGTGTTTCATAACACATGCTGTTTCACATTTTTCCATTATTCTCAGGTGTGGCTCACAATTTATTAGTGGAGAAAAAATAGTTTTTCCTCATTATGAATTATGCATCTGCCATTTATTAAATTCCATTTATTAATGGCAGATTAATAATTCATAGTATTTCTCCTCCATTATTTAAAAAATAAATTCCAGAAGAAAATAATGCCAATGCAGTCTTAGTTCATTTTTATTCTATTTGTGAAAACCTTTAATATACATTGAGAAAAATAAATATTAAACTGATGATCATTTGAGAAACAACTACTATAGAAAAAACCATATGGGTAAATAAATAGAAAGCTATTATCAAGCAATATATATGTTTAATGAAATCTATAAAGTGTCAAATACAAGTGAATTATTAATAGTTAAGTTGTGGCCTTTGTTATAGGCCACAAAGATATAGATATATGATAAAAATCAAAGGAGAAGTTTACTTGATAAATGTTCATATTTATGGGAGGAGGTTTAATGCCATTTTCTCAGTTGGTATTTCTACAACTGCAACTTTCTTTAATATTATACAAATTATACAAGTAAACTGAAATCGTGTGTAAGGAAAACTTGATACTTTTCTCTCCAGAAAAATGCCACCATATTCATCAGACACAAAGGAAGCTTATCATGAAAGAATATGACTTTTTGATACTGAAACACTCTGTGATTTTTTTTTAAGATTTGTCTTTATTTATTCGACAGACAGAGATCACAGATAGGCAGAGAGGCAGGCAGAGAGTTGGGGGGGGGGGAGCAGAGAGCCCAATGTGGGGCTCGATCCCAGGACCACAATATCATGACCCGAGCCGAAGGCAGAGACTTAACCCACTGAGCCACCCAGGCGCCCCAACACTCTGTGATTTTTAAAAGAAAATTAATGTAATCAGGCCTGCTTTTAATTGTTGGTCCATTGTACAGACAGTGAAGTTTGGAACTTAACTAGGGTACCACATTCCACCTTTAATAGCTATTCCTTTCATCTAGGTTTGTGACAAAGGATTCTTCTCTTAAAATCAAACATTTATACTGTAGCCTTGTGAGTTTTTAAATTGAGACTGGTGTTGTATATTGATCATCAGGTGGTTTACAAATATCTGGCTCAGATTAGCGAGATTGCTTGTTTGGTTTCTGTTACTCTGAGGGAATTTTAATGTCTCTCTTCTTTTCAGCACAATCACATTTTCTGTGATTTTCAGCATCTCTGTTCTCTTGCTCTTATCCCTTCTCTCTAATAAATTTGAATCTGAATTTAATAGGTTGACATGTCTGCACTGCTAGCAATGTTTCCCTTATCTTTTTAGAGATGTACGTGCACATTGAATGAAGAATTTGCATTTTTATGAAATAATGGGGAGGATGTGTTGGGGTGGTATGTGTTACTTTGCTGATAAGAAAAAATGGGCATTAATTATCTAGTGGCCCAAGGGCCAGAGTTTTATCACTTATCATTATTTGGTACCTTGTATTGTCCTTCTAGGAATATCTGGAGATCTGAGGAAATCTGAGAGGAAAATATCATATAAGAATATTGAAAATCAACACTTTAGTAGTTACCATACATTAACTCCTGTTATTCATGAATGCTCCTGGAAGATTGAAATAGATGGTATTCTCTTCAGGAGTTTCATCCTGGGAAGCTTATCTTAGGTGAATGTGTTCTGAACAAGGGATGTAATTCCTAGTAGCCCTCCATTAAAAAGCACATTAGCTAGTCACTCTATACTCGGTTTGAAAGTACATAAGATTCAAGTAAACATGAATCAAATGCTTCTGTCAATAGTCCTAATACTATTTTGAATATTTTATAGTTTGTTAGTCTCAGATGTTAAAATCGGGGCTTACTTACACATGGTTTATGGCATACAGACTGCAAAGATTTGATGTGAGTAAGGTTTTATGCCTCAATTTCTAACTTTCCTCTTAATCGCTGGTAACAGACATGAGGTGTTTTGGCTGAGGCTCGTGGTTGTTATCGGTGCCTCCTTGGGGGGTGCTAAAGCAGATAATGCTGCAAGCAGTTTGTATTTTGTCATATAGTCCTTGTTTCACATTAACTGCCTTTAATTGTCTTTCTACTCAGAATTGGCCTCTGTAGGAACAGTTATACAAAGTCAACAGAACTACCTCAGAAGTATCCTGGATCTGGCAGTTTCTTTGAGCTAGGTTTTCCTTTCCCATTTGTTTTATTAATATAATATTTTTTTCCAAGAGGCTAATGGTGGACTTTTCCAAAACTACTCTCTGTACACTTTTTGTAAAGAAGTTCAATATAGGGCACTTGGGTGGCTCAGTGGGCTAAGCCTCTGCCTTCAGCTCAGGTCATGATCTCAGGGTCCTGGGATCAAGTTCTGCATCGGGCTCTCTGCTGGGCAGGGAGCCTGCTTCCTCCTCTCTCTCTCTGCCTGCCTCTCTGTCTACTTGTGATCTCTGTCTGTCAAATAAATAAATAAAATCTTAAAAAAAAAGAAGCTCAATATCTATTTGTCATCAGTAACAGAGTTTGTTTCCTTAATCCTTAAAAGCTAAATTTAAAATATACTATATTTCATGCTCTGGTGAAGTGATAGTTCTTTTCATTACTGAGAAGAATTTGTGGGTTCTCAGAAACTGTGTGTCACTGTGTAAACTTTGTCCTTGAAAATCCATCATGTATTCTAAAACAAAGGTTCTCCCCTAGAGAAGAACCTAATATGTGGATTATATGAAATATCATATGGAGATTTTCATCAAGCAATAAAAAATTTAAACTTTTCCCTTTGGGTTCTAGAAACAATTATAATTTACCTACTCATAGACCATTTGACCACATTTGACCCGTTTAATATTGGTAAGGATAACTTACACACTTAAAATTCTTACTGAGTTCCTCTTTTCTTTACCAAAGACCACACTTTTGACTAACTAGATGATATTTCTTAACCATTGAATGTGCATAGATATACCTCTCACTAGAACTGAAATATATTGAACTCTTCTGAAAATGTCCAGCTCGTTATTGGTCACAATATGGAGCTAGTGTATTTTCCCCTCTGCTACCAGTAGGGAAAACACTTGAAATAGAAGCAGCACCAATGCTTGTCATGGCTTAGAAGCAAAATGTTGAACGTGATTGTATATTTGTTCATGAAGAAGTACTTTGGGGATAGTCATTGCAATAGTCTCTATTTGACACTATTTCTGGGGAAAATTCTACTCTGCAAGAAGAGAAAGAGAAATCAGTACATATATACTGACACATCAGATTTGACTATAAAATATGTAAGTTTTATAGGCACTGAGATTATTTTTCTCACCTTAAGAATGCTGTTTCTGAGAGGAGCTTGGGAAGATGGAAGAATAGGAGGACCCAGAGCTCACTCCATCCAACATTCACAAGTAGATATCATCTATGTCCAAGCCAGTAAACCAGAGAGCAACCTGAAGACTGGCAGAAAAAACTTCAAAAGTAAATGTAAGGAAGAAGATGCATTTGAAAGTTTAGGAAGGTTAGAAAGGTGGAGGGAGGCTGCCAATGGGAGTCAGGGAGCTGCTCGTATGGAGAGGGCAGAGAAATGGACCCTTGCACCAGGGAACTCATGTGGGGAACACTAATTCCCCATAGCATTTGGCTTAAAAAAAAAAAAAAAAAAAAAAAAAACCACACAGGGGCTGAATTCCATGAACTTATAAACCAGTGGGACTTGGACCTGGAGCTTTAAAAGTCATCTAACTCAGATCTGGATGCTCCAGGAGGGCCAGTGATAGCTGGGTCTCTATCCTTAAAGAGACAGCAGGCTGTGCTGAGAGGCAACATAAAAACAGTAGTTTACAGCCCTGGGGGCAACGGAGAAATATATCTGTACTGATTTTGGAGCATGTTGAGGGACATCTCTGAAAATGAGGGAGCTGGTAGGTACCATTTTCCTCCCCTGCCCCCCAGCATAAAAAAAGAGTTCCTATGGGAGGTGGGGCTACACAAACACTTGAAGCCTGTCCCAGGGCTCAGTGAAAATTTTGTTAAAATGACACATACACCAAACCCAGCCACAGGTACACAGTTGCCACTGTATGCAGCACCCAGACGTTGTGCCTTGGCCAGCCTTACACCCCCCAGTTGGCCAGTGTACATCCCCTGGCCACTGGGGCACTTCAAGGAATCTGGCAAAGGAGTTAGTGGACCAACACAAACTTTCCTAACACTGCCACCCTGTTTCCAAGAGCCCCAGCAGGTACCACCTTCAGAGACTGAGTCACACTAACACCACAGAGATTAAGCCCAGCCCACAAAAGGCAGAGTGAGTGCAGATGGCTACAGTGAAGGTAAAAGTGACTAAGCAACACACAGAATACTCTCCTGAAGGCCCAGTTTCTGGTGAACAGAGGACACCACACTGCAAGACATACCAGGACTTCTTCATAGTTACCATTTTCAAGAGTAGAACATACAGCTGACTTTCTTAACACAGAGAAACAAATACAGAGTTGCAAATGAAATGAGGAGACAAAGAAATTTATACCAAATGAAAGATCAAGGCAAGGCCATTGTTATAGATCTAACTGAAACAGATAAAAGTAGCATGCTTGATAGAGAATTTAAATCAATGATCATAAGGATATTCACTGGACTTCAAAAAAAGAGTGAAAGACAAGAATGAAACCCTTAACACCGATATAAGGAATGTCATAGCAGAGTATATAGACTCGGTAGCATAGACTCGGTAAATGAAATGAGAAATATGTTTGATGGAATGAATAGTAGGATGAAAGAAGCAAAGGAATGAATTAGTGACCTAGAAGACAGAATACTGGAAAGTCATCAAGTTGGACAAAAGAGAGAGAAAATAATTATGCAAAATGAAAATAGAGAGCTGAGTAACTCTGTCAAACATAATATCATTTGTATTGTAGGAGTCCCAGAAGAAGAAGAGAGAGAATAGGGTAGAAAATTTATCTGAGACATAATAGCTGAAAACTTCCCTAATCTAGGGAAGGAAAGATATATCCAGAACCAGGAGGCACAGAGAACTCTCATCAAAATCAAAATCAGGCCAACACCAAGATATTATAATTAAACTTACAAAATATACTGACAAAGAAAAATACAAAGGCAGAAGAAATGAAAAAAAAAAAAAAAAGCAACATACAAAGGAAAATCCATAAGGCTAGGAGGACACTTTTCTAAAGAAACTTTGCAAACCAGAGGAGAGTGGCATGATATGTTCAAAGTGCTAAATGGGAAAAATTCTTGTAGCCAAGAATATTCTATGCAGAAGACAAGATGGCGGAGAACTAGGAGGAGGCGTCTTTTCAACCTGTACCCTAAAGTGAGCTGATTACCTACCAAAGAACTCTGATTACCCATGAAATCAGCCTGAGATTAGAATTATACACATCTGGATCTCTACAGGGGCAGAAGATGCCAGTGGGCAGGTAAAGTGGAGTGGGAATGTCGGACTGGTATCTGAAGATAAACAAAAGGGGGAGGGAGCCACCAGAAGTGACCCACTGGAAAGTAAGACCCCAATACGAGAGTGCCCTGTGACTGGGGACCAGCACTAACTTGAAGTCTGGTAGAAAGCACTCAAAAAGAGCAAAGGATCATGGGGAGAAGTTGTGGGAATCAGGGCAGTTAGGGACAGGGGTGTAAGTCCCCGGAACCAGGATAGACACCCCTGGTGCTGAGCCAGAGAGAGTGTGGGAAGAAACCAGGTCTTTGTCCCTGAGCCGCGAGCACGTCGGAGAGCACATGGGGTGCGGCTCCCATGAGGGGCTGGGAGCCTCGCCAGCCAGCAGAAACACAGCCTTTTTGCACTCCCCACATGTGCAGCGTGTCACGCTATCATAGCCTGAGGAATGCCCAACAGAAGAAAAATTCAGAGGATGGGCCTTCTGAAACAAAGCTAATGGCTACTGACATAGACAATATGTTGGAAAGGGAATTCAGGCTAACAATTATCCAGGCAATAGCTAGGTTGGAGAAAGTCATGGATGACCAAACGGAATTATTAGGGCAGAACTGAAAGCCACCAGGGATGATGTTCACAATGCTCTCAATGAGTTCTGATCTAATCTAAATTCCCTAAAAGCTAGGGTAACGGAGACAGAAGATAGAATTAGTGATCTGGAAGACAAACAGATAGAGAGAAAGGATCAGGAGGAAGCCTAAAACAAACAGTTTAGAAGCCACGAAAACAGATTTAGGGAAATAAATGATGCCATGAAAAGTTCAATGTCAGAATTATTGGAATCCCTGAAGGGAAGGAGAAAGAAAGAAGTCTAGAAGATATAGTGGAACAAGTTATCCATGAAAATTTTCCCAATCTCGCGAATGGAACCACCGTTCATGTGCTAAAGGCAGAAAGGTCTCCCTCCAAGATTATAGATTCTCAAAAGTCCTTGAGACACCTGATAGTAAGAATGAGGAATTATAATTGTAGAGAGGCTCTTTTGAAGGAAGCTAGGACAAAGAACCTCCTTACATACAGAGGAAAGCCCATCAGAATAACGTCTGACCTGTCCACAGAAACCTGGCAAGCCAGAAAGGGCTGGCAAGATATATTCAGGGCACTAAATGGAAAAACATGCAGCCAAGAATACTTTATCCAGCAAGACTGACATTCAAAATGGATGGAGAGATAAAGAGTTTCCAAGATCATCAAGGCTTAAAAGAGTATGCGACCACCAAGCCAACACTGCAAGAAATATTAAGGGGGGTTCTATAAAAGAGGAAAAATCCTAAGAATATCATAGAACAGAAATAGAGAGACAATCTACAGAAAGAAAGACTTCGGGACGCCTGGGTGGCTCAGTTGGTTAAGCAGCTGCCTTCGACTCAGGTCATGATCCCAGCGTCCTGGGATCGAGTCCCACATGGGGCTCCTTGCTCGGCAGGGAGCCTGCTTCTCCCTCTCCCTATGCCTCTGCCTGCCACTCTGTCTGCCTGTGCTCACTTACTCTCTCTCCCTCTGTCTCTGACAAATAAATAAATAAAATCTTAAAAAAAAAAAAAAGAAAGAAAGACTTCAAAGGTAACACGATGTCAATAAAAACATATCTGTCAATAATCACTCTCAATGTGAATGGCCTAAATACACCCATAAAATGACACAGGGTTGCAGATTGGATAAAATGACAGGACCCATCCATATGTTGTCTACAAGAGACCCATTTCGAACCCAAGGATACAACCAGATAGAAAGTGAAGGGATTGAGAAACATCTTTCATGCCAATGGGCCTCAAAAGAAGGCCGGGGTAGCGATTCTCATATCAGATAAATTAGATTTTAAACTAAAAACTGTAGTCAGACATACAGAAGGGCACTACATCATTCTTAAAGGGACTATCCACCAAGATTATCTAACAATTGTAAATATCTATGCCCCCAATATGGGAGCAGCCAATTACATAAGAAAACTCTTAATCAAGATAAAGAGTCATATTGATATGAATACATTGATAGTAGGAGATCTTAACATGCCTCTCTCAGTAATAGACAGATCATCCATGCAGAAAATCAATAAAGAAACAAGAGTATTGAATGATACATTGGACCAGATGGACCTCATAGATATATACAGAACATTCCACCCTAAAACAACAGAATACTCATTCTTCTCAAGTGCACATGGAACCTTCTACAGAATAGCCCACATACTGGGTCACAAAACAGGTCTCAACCAATACCAAAAGACTGAGATTATTCCGTGCATATTCTCAGCACACAATGCTTTGAAACTGGAGTTCAACCACAAGAAAAAGTTTGGAAGGAACTCAAACACCTGGAAGCTAAAGACCACCTTGCTTAAGAATGCTTGGATCAACCAGGAGATCAAAGAAGAACTTAAACAATTCATGGAAACCAATGAGAATGAAGACACGTCGGTCCAAAACCTATGGGATACAGCAAAGGTGGTCCTAAGGGGGAAATACACAGCCATCCAAACCTCCCTGAGAAAAATTGAAAAATCCAGAATACACCTTAAAGAACTGGAGAAATCAACAACAAATTAAATCACCTCCACACACAAGAAGGGAAATAATCAAGGTTAGAGCAGAGATCAATGAGGTAGAAACTAGAGATACAGTAGAACGTATCAATGAAACTAGAAGCTGGTTTCTTGAAAGAATCAATAAGATCGATAAACCATTGGCCACACTAATCCAAAAGAAAAGAGAGAAAGCTCAAATTAATAAAATTATGAATGAAAAGGGAGAGATCACAACTAACACCAAAGAAGTAGAAACAATCATCAGAAGTTATTATCAACAGTTATATGCCAATAAGTTAAGCAACATAGATGAAACAGATGCATTCCTGGAAAACTATAAGCTCCCAAAATTGAACCAGGAAGAAATTGACAACCTGAATAGACCGATATCTAGTAATGAGATTGAAGCAGTGATCAAAAACCTCCGAAAAAACAAGAGCCCAGGACCTGATGGATTCCCTGGGGAATTCTACCAACCTTTCAAAGAAGAAATAACACCTATTCTCCTGAAGCTGTTTCAAAAAATGGAAGCAGAAGGAAAAAGACTCTTTTTATGAAGCCAGCATTACCCTGATCCCCAAACCAGGCAAAGACCACACCAAAAAGGAGAATTTCAGACCAATATCACTGATGAATATGGATGCTAAGATTCTCAACAAGATCCTAGCGAACAGGATCCAACAGTACATTAAAAAGATTATCCACCATGACCAGGTGGGATTCATCCCTGGGTTACAAGGATGGTTCCACATTCGCAAATCAATCAATGTGATAGAACAAATCAATAAGAGAAGAGAGAAGAATCACATGGTCCTCTCATTTGATGTAGAAAAAGCATTTGACCAAATCCAGCATCCGTTCCTGATTAAAACACTTCAAAGTATAGGGATAGAGGGAACATTCCTGAACTTCATAAAATCTATCTATGAAAGACCAGCAGCAAACATCATCCTCAATGGGAAGAAGCTCACAGCCTTCCCGTTGAGATCAGGAACACGACAAGGATGCCCACTGTCACCACTCTTGTTCAACATAGTATTAGAAGTCCTAGCAACAGCAATCAGACAACAAAGAGAAATAAAAGGTATCCAAATTGGCAACGGAGAAGTCAAACTCTCTCTCTTCACAGATGGCATGATACTTTATGTGGAAAACCCAAAGACTCCATCCCCAACTACTAGAACTCATAGAGCAATTCAGTAATATGGCAGGATACAAATTTAATGTACAGAAATCAGTGGCTTTCTTATACACTAAAAATGAAAATACAGAAAGGGAAATTAGAGAATCGATTCCATTTACTATAGCACCAAGAACCATAAGATACCTGGGAATAAACCTAACCAAAGAGGTAAAGGATCTGTACTCGAGTAACTACAGAACACTCATGAAAAAAACTGAGGAAGATACAAAAAGATAGAAGACCATTCCATGCTCTTGGATCTGAAGAATAAACATTGTTAAAATGTCTATACTGCCTAGAGCAATCTATACTTTTAATGCCATTCCGATCAAAATTCCACTGGTATTTTTCAAAGAGCTGGAGCAAATAATCCTAAAATTTGTATGGAATTAGAAGAGACCACAAATTGCTAAGGAAATGTTGAAAAACAAAAATAAAACTGGCGGCATCATGTTACCTGATTTCATACTTTACTACAAAGCTGTGATCACCAAGACAGCATGGTACTGGCATCAAAACAGACACATAGACCAGTGGAACAGAGTAGAGAGCCCAAATATGGACCCTCAACTCTATGGCCAAATAATCTTTGACAAAGCAGGAAAAAATGTACAGTGGAAAAAAGACAGTCTCTTCAATAAATGGTGCTGGGAAAATTGGACAGCTATATGTAGAAGAATAAACTCGACCATTCTCTTACACCGTACACAAAGATAAACTCGAAATGGATAAAAGACCTCAACATGAGACAGCCATCAGAATCCTCGAGGAGAACATAGGCAGTAACCTCTTCGATATCAGCCACAGCAACTTCTTTCAAGATATGTCACCAAAGGCAAAGGAAACAAAAGCAAAAATGAACTTTTAGGACTTCATCAAGATCAAAAGCTTCTGCACAGCAAAGGAAATAGTCAACAAAACAAAGAGACAACCCAGGGAATGGGAGAATATATTTGCAAATGACAGCACAGACAAAAGGTTTATATCCAGGATCTATACAGAACTTCTCAAACTCAACACACACAAAACAGATAATCATATCAAAAAATGGGCAGAAGATATGAACAGACACTTCTCCAATGAAGACATACAAATGGCTATCAGACACATGAAAAAATGTTCACCATCACTAGCCATCAGGGGGATTCAAATTAAAACCACATTGAGATATCACCTTACACCAGTTAGAATGCCCAAAATTAGCAAGACAGGAAACAACGTGTGTTGGAGAGGATGTGGAGAAAGGGGAACCCTCTTACACTGTTGGTGGGAATGCAAGTGTGCAGCCACTCTGGAGAACAGTTTGGAGATTCCTTAAGAAGTTAAAAATAGAGCTTCCCTATGACCCTGCAATTGCACTACTGGGTATTTACCCCAAAGATACAGATGTGGTGAAAAGAAGGGCCATCTGTACCTCAATGTTTATAGCAGCAATGGCCATGGTCGCCCAACTGTGGAAAGAACCAAGATGCCTTTCAACAGATGAATGGATAAAGAAGATGTGGTCCATATACACTATGGAGTATTATGCCTCCATCAGAAAGGATGAATACCCGACTTTTGTAGCAACATGGACGGGACTGGAAGAGATTATACTGAGTGAAATAAGTCAAGCAGAGAGAGTCAATTATCATATGATTTCACTTATTTGAGGAGCATAACAAATAATATGGAGGACATGGGGAGATGGAGAGGAAAAGTGAGTGGAGGGAATTTGGAGGGGGAGATGAGCCATGAGAGACTATGTACTCTGAAAACTAACTTGAGGGTTTTGAAGAGGCAGGGGGTGGGAGGTTAGGGTAGCCAGGTGGTGGGTATTATGGAGGGCACGCATTGCATGGAGCACTGGGTGTGGTGCAAAAACAATGAATTCTGTTACAGTGAAAAGAAATTTTTAAAGAAAATACTCTATGCAGCAAGATTATCATTCAAAATAGAAGGAACGATAAAGAGTTTCCCAGACACAAACAAACAAACAAACAAAAACTGAAGAAGTTCATGATCACTACACCAGCCATGCAGAAAATATTAAAGGGGACTCTGAGTGGAAATTTCCTTTCCAAAAATGACACTATGAAAGTAAGAAACACTAATGCAGTAAAAATGAATAGTTCTATAAAAAATCAGTCAATGAACTAACACACACTAAAGAACATATCATATAGTAACATATACCTAAAGCATGGGGAGGAAAAGAGAAAACAATGTGTTTAAACTCAAATGGCCATCAACTTAATATAGATTGCTGTATGCAGAAATCTGCTGTATGCAGAAATTATATACAAGCCTAATGTTAACCTAATGGTAATCATATATCAAAAACCACTAATAAAAATGCAAAGAATAAAGAAAAAGAAATTCAGGTATGTCACTAAAGGAAATCAGCAAAATGTGAAAGAGATAAGTACAAGAAAGGATGAGAGGAAATCTTCAGAAATAACCACAATACAAGCATTAAAATGACAATAAACACATGTCTACCAACAATTATTTTAAATGTAAATGGACTACACAATCCAGTCAAAAGTTGTAGGGTGATAGAATGGATTAAAAAATAAGAACTCTATATATGTTCCCTACAAGAGACACACTTTATTTTTTTTTCTAAGATCTGATTTATTTGAGAGAGAGAAAGAGACAGAGACAGAGACAGAAAGAGCATGAAAAGAAGGAGGGGCAGAAGGAGGGGAGAAGCAGACTCCCTGATAAGCAGGGAACCTGACACAGGGCTTAATCTCAGGACCCTGAGATCATGACCTGAGCTGAAGGCAGATTCTTAACTAACTGAGCCATCCAGGTGCCCCAAGAGACCCATTTTAGACTTAAAGACAGCTGCAGATTGAAGAGGATAGAGAAACATCTGTCATGGAAATGGATGTCAAAAGAATGGCTAGAGTAGCAATACTTATATTGGACAAAGTAGACTTTAAAACAATGACTCTATCAAGAGACAAAGAGGGACACTATATAATAATAATAGGGATAATCAACCCAAAACACATAACAATTTTAAATATTTATGCACCAAACATGAGAGTACCCAAATACATAAAACAGTTAATAACAAACATAAAGGCACTAACTGATAATAATACAATAATAGTAGGGGACTGTAACACCCCACTTACATCAGTGGACAAATAATCTAAACAGAAAATCAACAAGGAAACAATGGCTTTGAATAACAAATTGAAACATGAATTTAATAGATACATTCAGAACATTCCATCCTAAAACAGTAGAACACACATTCTTTTCAAGTGGACATAGAGCATTTTCCAAATATGTAACATATTAGCCCATGAAAGCAGCCTCAACAAATTCAAGATCAGTCATAACATGTTTCTTGTCTGATCAAAATGCTATGAAACTAGAAGAAGCACAAGAAAAAAAAATATGGAAAGACCACAAATACATGGATGTTAAATAACATGCTACTAAACAAAGAATGGGTCAACCTTGAAATCAGAGAAAAAGTTAAAAATACATGGAAATAAATTAAAATGAAAATACAACATTCCAAACCTCTGGGATGCAGCAAAAGCAGTTCTAAGAGGGAAATTGATAGCATTATAGGCCTACATCAAGAAGTGAGAAAATCTCAATAGAACAACCTAAAGTTGCATTCAAAGAAGGTAGAAAAAGAACAACAAAAAACCCCTAAAACCAGCAGATAAGGAAGGAAATAATAAATATTAGAACAGAAATAAATGATACAGAAACTAAAAAAAAAAACAAAAACAAAAAACAGTAGAACAGATCAATGAAACCAAGAGCTGGTTCTTTGAAAAAAAATCAATAAAGTTGATAAACCTTTAGCCAGATTTACTAAAAAAAAGGGGGGGGAGGACTCAAAGAGACAGAATCATAAGTGTGAGAGGAGAAATAACAACCAATACCACAGAAATAAAATCATGATAGAATATTATGAAAAACTATATGCCAATAAATTGGGCAACCTAGAAGAAATGGATAAATTCATAGAAACATGTAAACTGTTGTCACTAAAACAGAAATAGAAAATTTGAACAGACCCATAACCAGCAAAAAAAAAAAAAAAAAATTGAATCAGTAATCAAAAAGCACCACAAAAAAAAGTCCAGAACAAGATGGCTTCACATGAGAATCCTACCAAACATTTAAAGAAGAGTTAATACCTACTCTTCTCAAACTATTCCAAGCAATAGAAAAAGAAAGAAAACTTCCACATCCATCTTATGAGGCCAGGATTACTCTGATACCAAAACCAGATAAAGACACCACTAAAAAAAAATAAAATACTGGCCTTTATCTCTAATGAACATAGAAGCAAAAATGCTTAATAAAATACTAGAAAACCAAACCCAACAATACCTTAAAAAAATCAATCACCACAATCAAGTAGGATTTATTCCTGGGTTGCAAGAATGGTTCAATATTCACAAATCTGTCAATGTGATACATCATATCATTAGGAGAAAGGATAAAGCTGCATGATTATTTCAATAGATGAAGAAAAAGCATTTGACAAAGGACCATATTCATTCATGATAAAAATCCTCAATAAAATAGGTTTAGAGGGAACATACCTCAACATAATTAAGGTCATATATGAAAACCCACAGCTAATATCATCCTTAATGGGGAAAAATTGAGAGCTTTTGCCCTAAGGTCAGGGAGACAAGCATGTCCACTCTCACCACATTTATTCAACATAGTACTGAAAGTCCTAGCTACAGCAATCAGAAAACAAAAAGAAATAAAAAGCATCCAAATTGGCAAGGAAGAAGTAAAACTTTCACTATTTGTAAGTGTCATGATACTATAGAAAACCTAAAAAACGCCACCAAAAAACTGCTGGAACTTATAAATGCATTCAGTAAAGTCACAGGATACAAAGTCAATGTACAGAAATCTGTTGCATTTCTATATACCAATAATGAAACAGCAGAAAGAGAAATTAAGAAAACAATCTGTTTTACAGTTACACCAAAAATAATAAGATGCTTAAGAATAAACCTAACCTTTACAAAGAAGTAAAAGGCCTGTACTCTGAAAACTGTAAAACACTGGTGAAAGAAATTGAAGATGACACAAAGAGATGGGTTTTCCCACTTTGTGCTCATGGAGTGGAAGAAAAAATATTGTTACAATGTCTATACTGCCTATGGCAATCTACACATTTAATGTAATCCCTATCAAATTACCAAAAGTATTTTTCACAGAACTATAAAAATAACCCTAAAATGTACATGGAACCACAAAAGACCCCAAGTAGCCAAAGCAGTCTTGAAAAAAGAACAGCAAAGCTGGAGGCATTACCATTCCAGACTTCAAGTTATATTACAAATCTGTGGTGATCAAAATAGTACAGTACTATCACAAAACTAGACACACAAGTCAACAGAACAGAATAGAAATTCCAAAAATAAACCCACAATTATATGGTCAATTAATCTCCTATAAAGCAGGAAAGAATATGCAATGGGAAAAGATAGCTTGTTCAACAAAATTGTTGGGAAAATGGAACAGCTACATCAAAAGAATAGAACTGGATGATTTACTTAGACCATATACAAAGTTAAATTCAAAATGGATTAAAACCTAAATATGATACCTGGAACAATAAAAACCCTAGAAGAGAATCCAGTATAATTTCTTTGATATTGGCTACTGCAACTTCTTTCTAGATATGTCTTCTGAAGCAAGGGAAACAAAAACCAAAATAAATTATTGGGACTACATCAAAATAAAAACTTCTGCACAGCAAAGGAAATAATCAACAAAACTAAAAGGCAACCTATGGAATGGGAGAAGATATTTACAAATGTCATAGCTGATAAATGGTTAGTATACAAAATATTTAGAGAACTTATACAACTCAACACCCAAAACCAAAATAATTCAATTTAAAAAGGGCAGCAGACACGAACAGACATTTCTCCAAGGAAGTCATCTAGAGGGTCAACAGACACATGAAAAGATGTTCATCATCACTTACCATTAGAGAAATTTAAATCAAAGCTACACCCATCAGAATGACTAAAATCAACAACACAAAGAACAGCAAGTGTTGGTGAGGATGTAGAGAAAAAGGAACCCTTGTGTGCTGTTGATGGGAATGCAAACTGGTAGTCACTGTGGAAAACAGTGTGGAAGTTCCCCAAAAGCTAAAAATAGAACTACCTTATGTTCCAGCAATACACTATGGGTATTTACTAAAAAAATACAAAAGGATATATGCACCTCTATGTTAATTGCAGCATTATTTATAATAGCCAGGATTTGGAAGCAGCCCATGTGTCCATCGATTGACGGATGAATAAGGAAGAGGCGATATATATAATGGAATATTATTCAGCCATAAAAAGAATGAAATCATGCCATTTGCCACAAGATATATGGAACTAGAAAAGATAATGCTAAGCAAAATAAGTCAGACAGAGAAAGATAAATACCATATGATTTCACTCATATGTAGAATTTAAGAAACAAAATTTTTAAAAAAAGGGAAAAATGAGAAAGACAAACCAAGAAACTCTCTTAACTATAGAGAACAAACTGATAGTTACCAGAGAGGATGTTTGTTGGGGGGGGAATGAGTGAAATATGCGATGGGGTTTAAGGACTGAACCTGTCATGATGAACACACGGTGTCATATGGGAGTGTTGAGTCACTATATTGAGCACCTGAAACTAATATTACACTGTATTTTAACTAACTGGGTTAAAATAAAAACTTAAAAAACAAACAAAAAAATAATGTTACCTTTTTTATACTACTTTTATATATTGTATCATTTTTTTATTCACATCCATCACAGGTCCTCTACCTGAGCTCTAACTTTTCAGTGCCTATTTTTATTTCCTTATGGTTTACTTATGCTTTTTGTTCCTTCTCAACATCATCAGTGACTCTCAGGACCTTTTGCTTCAATTCTACATCCTTTTCTGAAGTGTTTCAGGTCTTCCACAAAAAGCTTGGAGGTTTTGATAACTTTGTTTTCATGCAACCTATATGCTTGGGCTGATACTTACTATTCTCAACTGCACAGGGAAGGAGTCTGTTTTGTAAGCAAGAGTTTGAACTTGTGGTAACATCATCTGCATTTTAATAATAAGTCTTAGACTGCCTCAGAACTTTCCTATCATAATTATCCATTTTTTAAAAAGATTTTATTTATTTATTTGACAGGCAGAGATCACAAGTAGGCAGAGAGGCAGGCAGATAGAGAGGGGGGAATCAGGCTCCCTGCTGAGCAGAGAGCCCATGCGGGGCTCGATCTCAGGACCCTGGGATCATGACCCGAGCCAAAAGCAGAGGCTTCAACCCACTGAGCCACCCAGGCGCCCCCATAATTATCCATGTTTAAAATGATAAAGTCAGATGCAATTTCTTCTTGAGGATTTCCTGATCTACTCAACTGGAAATATCTCCTTCATGATTTCACATGGTTCCTGATTTCTGGCACTTCTCTCCATTCATTCAATCAATCAATCAATCAATCAATCAGTTTTTGCTGAGTTCCTGAGCATGGCAGGTCTGTTTTAGGCCCTGCAGATATAGCAACAAAAAAAAATAACAAAAAAAGAATCCTACTTCCAAGAAACTTCCATTATAATAGGGGAAGCCAGAAAGCAAACACATAAATTAGTAAAATACAGATGTAAAGTATATTGGAAGTACAATGGAGAAGAATACAGCAGAAAGTGATGATAAAGAGTGTTGGAGTAGGAGAGTAGGGTATAGGCTGCCAGGACTTCATCAGAAAAGGTCTCATTGAGAATGTGTCAGTGGTGCAAAGATGTGACAGAGGTAATAAAATGGTTCATGTGACTCTCTGGAAGGAAAACTTGATAGGCATCCAGCAAAGGTAGGATTAGCATGTTGGAGGATCTCATAGGAGCCCACAGAGCACTGAAAGGATATGATTTGTACTTTGGTTTCATTCTTGCTACAATGACTTCTCATCACTCAAGGAGAAAGAACATGTCATAAATGTGTTATAGCCCCACAATCCCAGGAGCAAACCTGCTATTCAATATATGTTTTTTTGAACTTTAATGATAGAGACTTGGGGGAAACTTTGAGGGTCACTATTCCAAGCAGACACCTAGGATCCAGAAAATTAGAAGGAAGGAAGGAAAAAGTTGAAAGAAGGAAGCTTCTGTGTACACATAATCAATACCAGCTATCACTCATGCCTGTATTAATTTACAACTTATTTAATTTTTCTGAGAACCTCAGAATATTTGAATACGAAGATCAAGCCAAGTCACAAATGTTCCAGTGTTGGCAACAAGCGGATATGGACCATCAGGTACAGCTGAAACAGAGTAACCTTTCTGTGAAAGGGCAGGTAGACTGGGAGATTTTCAGTCAGTGTTCAGACTGAAATTAATTTCCAGAATCTGTTCATCAGAAGCAGCTGCATAAAATGACCAACAAGACTCCAAGTGCAAGAAATCCATGGAAAGGTGGACAGACTTTTGAAGAAGTCAGTAGATGATTTTAGGATCTCAGATATCAGGACATTTGCTTTGAAGAAACTGGTGCTATGAAGAGAAAATATGGGGCAACAAAGTGAGTATCGGGGATTCTAGTTATTGGACGCTGAAGTACCAAACACAGAGAACAATGTATACAGGTATAAAACAGAATTGATCCTTTGGCTATTTGTGTATATTATAATATGGGCCAAAATTTGCCTCATAGTTTGGAGTGAAGTAGACACACACTCCAGGTGATTTAGGAGTCCAGAGACAAAGAGCCAAGTAGCCCATTAGGGTAACAATGGATTACTGATTGTTATTTATAATGAGGAAGAGGCACATCAGTACTTATCCTTGGGAAACATGCTACAGGAGGAAAAAAAATTCTCTTGTGATCATTTAAAGTGAGTAAAACATATGAGAAGCATAGCATTGACTCATAAATGGTTTGGCAGACTTGAGTTGTGTCCATTTGGAATAAACTTAATCTGTATAGGTTGGGATTTCTTTTATTTATTTATTTTTTCATTGCTATTTTAGGAACTGTATTCCCGTAGTTAAGAAGCATATGTGTATTTTGTGTGTTTCTTAAAAATAACTGTAGTGGGGTTGTGGCGGCTTAGGTTTCTGTTAATGAATTTGAGTATTGGCACAGCCAAAAGTGGTAACCTTGTTCAGTTTTTACAGAAGAGCAATTCTTAAACATTTGTTGCTGGAAGTCCAGTGCATAGGACAAATTGACTCATATATACAAGGAATTTTATAGTTTCCTAAGCATACTTTATATATTTTTTTAAATATTTTATTTATTTATTTGACAGAGAGAGATCACAAGTAGGCAGAGAAGCAGACAGAGAGAGAGGGGGAAGCAGGCTCCCTGCCGAGCAGAGAGCCCGATGCGGGGCTCGATCCCAGGACCCTGAGATCATGTCCTGAGCCGAAGGCAGAGGCTTAACCCACTGAGCCACCCAGGTACCCCAGCATACTTTATATTTTTTTATCTATTTTCACAACTATTTTGTGAGGCTGTATTGTTCTTTTCCCCTATTTTTAAATGAGAAAACAGAGTAAGGGCTACCAATTTCTTGCTGTATGTACTTAAAGCATTTACTATATGTAAAGTACCTTGTCATATACTAGAAATAAAAGGATGCATAAATTAATTATTGCCTTTTGAGGGTCAGAATCTAGTCAGGGAATGGCTTATTCTCTTTGGGCTTCTATAACAAAAATACAATAGATTGAATAGCTTATGATAAGAAATAATTTGTCAGAGGTTAGGAGGCTGGGAAGTTCAGGATCAAGGTGTCAGCAGATTCATTGTCTGATGAAGGCAAGCTTCCTGATTCACAGATGGCCTTCCTCTGACTGTGTCTTCACATGGTGGAAAAGGTGAGAAATCTATCTGGGGTCTTATTTAAAAGGACACTAATCTCATTCATGTGAGCTCCAACCTCATGACCTAATAAAGTCCCAAGGGCCTATCTCCAAATATCATCACATTGGGGATTATGTTTCAACATATACATATTGAGAGAACACATACATTCAGTCTATAGTTGGGAGGGAGATGTGCAATTGATGCATTTTATAGTGATATCTGCAATAACAGAGGCAACTTCCAACTGTCTTAGAAATATAGGGGAAGAAACCCTGATATACACAATCATGTAGTTTGGGTTGATATTACCCAACATGCATGCATGAAGGTGTGACCATGTTCTTCGAATTTGAATATCATCCCTGCAATTAAATAAGGTGAGATCCTTTGCATGGGTAGGAAGAAGCAAATTTAAAATGAAGAAATTGTGGAGAATAAAGACATAATTTTCTGTTATTTTATCTTTCTATACCCACTTCCTCATGTGTAAAATAGGAATAACACAGCATCTCTCTTATAAAACTATTGGTAGGAGTAATTTATAAATACAGTTTACAAGTTTTATGCAAAGCGTTAGGAACATAGTAAGTACTCAAAATGTTAACTCATGTTATTAGTATTGTCATAGTTATTATATATCTTATTTTGATATTGGAGATTATACATCTCAAAATTTATATATTAAGGTAAGTGTAAATATAGAAGTGACTCGCCCTTACATTAGTCTTGATGTTGAGAACTTTAATATTGGTGACAACCTTGGCACTCATTTTGAAAACTAAGGTACAGTGAAAACTGTATTGTTAATTAAAGTAATTCCTTTAGTTAGTAGATTTTCTTTAAGCCTCATCAAACTTCAGTTATCACTTGCTTGAGAATATCTTCCTCTACTGATATGTGATGTACGGGAAAACAGCCTGGGAGAGACAGGGGACATGTGGCCTCAGAGGTGACCATCACTCCAGCCTATGCCACCTGTGCATACACCAGTATGATGGCTGTGACTGAAATCAGGAGCAGCCTGCCCAGTGCAGAGGAATCCGCATTATAATAGCACCAGGCCACATTCAGAATGAGAAATGCCACTGGCTCCCCTTTGCAATTACCAATTACTTATTGTGCTCTAATAATAGCTAATGATTTTTTAGTTCCTCTCCCAAACCGGGGAAAGAATTTCTGTGTATTTGATTTTTATTGTTCTTATTTTATCAAAGAAATGGGTATGGTATTGACAGATCTAAGATCTAGGATCTGTTTCCCTTTTTTCCTCAAAGCATCATCAGGTATTTGGGGACTTAGCTTTCTCATGTGCAAAATAGCAACAATTGTATTTTCCTTTTGCATTTTAGGACATCTAAATACTTAAATTTGTGTTTTTGAAAATCTGTGGAACATGTGGATTTTTTGGAAGCTGGGATGCTAAATAAAGTAGTAACATCCTAACTTTCTGGGTTTTGTCCAACAGATGGAAGTCAGTTGGCATTTGTCATGGCTGCAAACTCCCAAGTGTATGTGTGGAGATAGCCACAGTTGATGGCAATGATGAATACGGTGTGGTATGAAACATGCCAGGAATATCTTTGAGACAAACCATTTAGTT
This sequence comes from Mellivora capensis, assembly GCA_004024625.1. NCBI lineage: Eukaryota > Metazoa > Chordata > Mammalia > Carnivora > Mustelidae > Mellivora > Mellivora capensis. Next base: position 18,052 of record PISX010012357.1, on the reverse strand, counting down.
ACTCTGACATTGTATTTTTTAAACATTTAAAACATGGTTTTACAAAAACAATGGCTTTTCAACATTGATATGATTGAATATGAGTATTATATCACACTTTTTCTTCCATAGACTTTATGGACATGAAGCAGGAGCTATTATTTCAAAAATAAATGTTAGAATCTGAAACATGGGACTACATTGAAAAATCAGTGTTTTCATTGGCTTTATCTTTGACATTTTGCATTTATACCAGAAACCGAGCTTCATTTTCTACTATCTTTAAAAGATTGCAGAGGATCTAATTATGTGATAGTTAATCTAACACGCTGAACCCATGGTGAATTATGTGTCTTGTATTATTTCTGAAGAGTAATCTATACATTTGAAAGGTTTAAACTTGGTTAGTGGAGACTATTTTAGCTAAAAAAGTGACTGCCTTATAGGTATATATGACAGGTACAGAACTCTCCAATGGATTTACTAATTGTAGATTTTTAAAACTTTAAATAAAGCAATTAAGCATTTTAGCTATACATGTTATTTTTAATTAAATAATATTTTGAATTAGTTATAATGCATATGAGATAGAAAAACAGAGATAAAATAGTGGATATAAGGAAGACAGGTAAGTCATTAAAGAAGAAGGGGTGGGTGATATATTACATGTCCACCTTTGTACCTGAGATTTCCTAAGACATTGATGCTGCTAAAAGGTATACTCAACTGGACATTTGAAGGGTCCCCTTAATTCTATCTCACTGCTTGCATTCTTATTGCTTCTAATGAGCCTGTTGCTCCACTCCACTCTGGTCATCTTCTATTAGTAGAGTTTTCAATTATCAGGCTTCTCTGGTTCTCCATGACCTTGGGTAATTGAGAACACTGCATTGTTATTGGATTTAAGTGGATATAAGAACAATATAGACAGCAGTGCCTGACTCACACCTGATAATGTGCTCAATACTAGGTTAGGAGAACTAATTATCAGGAAACTAAAAATTCTTGTTGACCTTTGAATGTAAGAAATCTGAGACTACAGTAATGTTTCCTCCAAGCTCCACTATTATAAGAGGTATTTAAATATGTAAGTGATAGTAATAAAATAAGGGATAAGAACATTGGTCATATTTCTAGTTCTCTAGCTGTTTGACTTACAATATTATTTAAAAATCCAAATAATATACCACCAAACAAGTATAAACTTTAACCTATCATTTCTAGTATCTTAAATTATTTACATATCACCTTGGAAAAATCACATTATAAATTATGCAACTAGACCTGACCAAGTTATAGGACACTTCTCAAACTTGAGTGGTGTCAAAATTTCTGAAGAGGAGTGTTTTGAAGATTGAGATTTCCAGGCCCTGTTTACAGTATCTAGTTAGGAGGTCTAGGATATCATCCAGGAATTTTCCCCTTTAATAAACAACCAGATTATTTTAATGTGGGTGGTCCATTATCAGTGCTCCGAGAATTATTGTTTTAGGACATTCCAAAATACTATTAGTTCCTCTTTCTTAGAACTTAGCAGAATAAGCCACAAGCTACAATAATCATTTATCAAGGGCTAAGTCTGTGTCAGGCATCATTCTAAGTACTCTCTGCATGTATTAATTTCTTTGACTCTCACTGTCTGAGAGAGGAGTATGTTATCAACTTACCAGTGGGGCACTGATACAGACTCCAGTTCTGTCACGTACTAGCTGTGGATCTCTAAGGAAAAAGTCATTCCAAGCACTCTAAGTAGTGTTCTCGTCTGAAAAGTAAGTGCATCACAGAACCACTGGGAGGATTAATAAGAAAGCACTTGGGGCAGACTTGAGTGCCTCATGCTGCTGCAATAAACAACAAACAAACAGAAATTTCTCCTGGGAACTTCATTATTTTTGTTTTAGGTTTTTACTTAAATTCTAGTTCACATTTAGTGTAATATTGGTTTCAGGAGTGGAATTTAGTGATATATCACTTACATACAACTCCCAGTGCTCATCACAAGTGCCTTCCTTAATCCCTATCCCCTGTCTATCCCATCCCCCACCCACCTCCTGCCATCAACCCTCAATTTGTTCTCTATCATTAAGAGTTTCTTTTATGGTTTGCCTCCCTCTTTTTTTTTTTCCTTTTCCCTATGTTCATGTGTTTTGTTTCTTAAACTCCACATATGAGTGAAATCATATGGTATTTGTCTTTCTCTCTGTCTGACTTATTTCATTTAGCATAATGCACTCTCCCAAGGGAGCTTCAAATACCAGGAATAGTCATAGCAAGCTGTAATACACTTACTTTCCTCTCTTCTGGATAAAGCTTCTTGTCCTTTGCCTTTATTCTGTACATTACCAATGTACAGAATATACATTACCAATGTACATTACCAATGTACAGAACCAAGAAGAGGTGAAATGAAACAGCTACAGCTACAAAGAACTGTTTTCTTTTGGCTTGCTTTTTTAATGATAATAATTAAAAAAAAAAAAGAAAAACAGTACAATGATGTTTGGAATCAGATTGCAATAAATGCCTGAGATGATTTTTCTAAAGAGAAAAATGGATATTTTGACATGAATTTATCTTAAAACATGTAAAATATAAATGTATATTATCATGTGCGATGCTTTTCCCTTTTGGAATCCTGGAGATGTTAGGAGCTGTCGCTGATTAGTAAGCTTAGTGGTGGTAGCAGATATACCTATTAGCTGCAGTTGTGGGACTTAAGGAGTCTAGTTGAAAAAACCAGCAGGAAGACAGTGGTGGGAGTTAAGACAACCAGGATGGAAAGGAAAAAGTAATCTGTCCTGAAGTGCCAATTAAGTTTAATGTTTTGGATAAATGGACAATCTCAAAAAGATTAGCTTGACTTAAATCACTCATTTAAATGTTTCTGCTCTGTGGTCTAAAACCCTGACAAATGAAACAATAACCTCGATTTTAGTTTACAAATGTAATGCTTATATTGATTTTTTTTCTCTCATAAAGTGCCTGCCACTGAATAGCATAATGCACCTCACAATTACAACTTATTCCTTTATGGGCTTCCACTGCCCTTAAATTTAGCTGCCTGTCTTCTTTTAGTGAAGAATGGTGTCAGCATTTCTTTTCCTAGTTCCACATCAGTCCATGTATCATGCATTTATTATCCATCTGTGTTTGTCTCTTCATCTGTCTTTTAAAATGACAATTTATTTTTGAACTACTTGTAGCAATATTTAACCACTGAACCTTTTAATTACTTACACTGCTGACAAGCAGAGCACATTCACAGTTGGGGAAAAAAGCCTGGTGCATGAAAATGGAGATGAAATGGCTAATGACTGCACCTTTCCCACTGGATATCCTGCCAAATTTATAGCACAATAAGAAAACTGAAGGCCAATGTTTACAGCAATTGAGGGCACCTAGTCTGTGTATTGCGAATAACCTGAGAATGTAATTGACACGTTCAATTGAAGCAGGAATAAGTGTAGACCAGAATAAACAATAAAACAGAAATTCTTCTCCTCTTTCAGTTAAACAGGCCTTTTTCTAATGGGTCATTCTGAAGAATTGTGGGGCTGTCACAGATTTCTGTGTTTGTGGAATGAATATTCAGCATGTATTGTTCGTCCAGTTCTAATTAGTGAGGTGATGGATAGTGATTTAGCATACTTGATTCATTTTGGAATTTGTACTTCATCTTCATTCTACACACAAACAACAGTCCTCAAAAAATAATGAGTTTTGTCTCTGGTTTCAGACATTTATTTAATACCTAGTGTATGCACCGTACTATCCTTGAACTTTGTGTTTGTAAGTTTTATCACAGTAATTTGAAAAAAAAACACCTCACAATATTCCCTTACCTAAAGTCAATGATAAAATTGTTATAGTGTGCATGAGAGATTCAGAGGTGAAACAAAATTCACAGGAGTGTGTTCCAGGACTGACATTTGATTCTGTGATCTTAGTGCCCACATGGTGGTAGAGGATGATTTGGGAATTATGGATTTGGAATTACTTTTCTATCATTTTAGTTTCATTTATTTTTCAATAACTTTTTATGATTTTAGAATTAATATTGTTTTGGATGAAGACAGAATATAGAAAATGTGTAAGAAAGAAAAATTATCTATAAGTCTATTATGTAACAACCTCTATAAATATTTTTCTATATTGTATTCCATTTTCTAAAAAAATTATACCTATGTAAATGGTAGATTAAGTGAGTATAATTTGATAGGGTAAAATTATAAAATAATTGACTTGTATTCAACATTTCCTATTGAACTTATTCTTTTGCTCATTTCTCTGTCCCCAGGTGAAATCTCAGGTAGTTCTCTTGTTCTTTCTATTAACTCCAAGGTAAATACAAGTGTAATGTAATATCATAACTTCAAACTTCAGGGTTTCTGTCACTTTCAGATTGTGCCTCTGATTGGAGCGATCATGGATGCTTGGCGTGAAACAGGGACTATAGAATAGTAATCTTCCTGATAGATGTGTGATCTGACATTGTTTGTGGGTGACACATTATAGTTTATGGTTCTTTCTCTTGGGATATAGTTTCCCAGGAGCACCCCTTCTATCTCTGGCTGCAATATTTTTGACATTGGCAACATCTTGCCTCCAGCAGATGGCTAACCCACCACCCTGTCACACCCTCTGACCCTTCAACTTCCCTCCCTTCAACTAAGACCCCCCTTCCCTTCTTCATGGCCTCTTTGTGCAGGATCTCTGACCCACCACTGGTGAAAGCACAACTCCATCCCTGTGCAGCTGTTTGTTTCTTTGTTAACTAAGCCAACATGTTGTGGAACGTGTGCCAATATCTGAGTGATTTTATTGAAGTCTATTTCATTTGACTTGGGTAAGAGAGAGACATACCCTACCCTCAGAGTGGCGGGATGCTTACAACGCTGATGTTTCTTACCAAACATAATTACAGCTTTTTTACCTTCAAGGAAGATGTTGGACTAGAGTAGAACAAACTAGTTTTATGATCTGTAGGCATGATCTGGATGATATAGAAATAGAAATTTAGGATAGCCTGGCTATTTCACATCCATTTATCTTGGCCTCCACTGATCTTGAGACAAAAGACCTTATTTTAAATGTTGCATGTGAGAAAAAATACAAGTTGCATGTTGTCTGTCTTACCCACAGAAAAGTTCCTGCTTTTTTTTTTTTACATTGAATCATGACTTCTTCCTAAATTGTAAAAGAAAAGTATAAATATAATATCTCAGGACTGTGTGATAATGCATTGTAAGAAGATGCCACATTTTAAAACTATTCTCATATTGTTATTTTCATGTTTTATCAATGTTAAATACATCTTTAATAATAATTTTAGAATGTAAATTCTTACCAATTAAAAAAAATGGATGGATTCCTTGAAAAAGAATCACTGGATCAGGGATATGAACACTTTAAGACTTGATAAATTCTAAAATTTTTCAGAACTTTAAAAATTAATTTACATCATCATTAGCTAAATTTGATGATACTCAATTCACTATAACCTAACCAAGAGTTGATGTTATTTCTGTTTATTTAATAACCAATTTACTGCAATCTATTATCAATTTTAGTACTTCTAAATTTGTACTTGTTATGTGTATTTTCTAAACTGGAAAATGATCGTTTTTCTTTAAATACGCATGTGTTAATTGTCTCTGTTTTCTGTCTTAGAATCTAAGCAACTGCGTTAAATAATTGTGAAGAATACAAGTGTGACAGGATGGATTTTGATGCCAAGTGGTAACACTATCGTTTAATGCCTATAGCTTAGGACAGAACATATGCCTTATTCAGAGAGCTTCCCTTTGGTGCAGCCAATCTTCTCCTTTCAGAGTTTGTTGAGATACACCAGCTGGATAAGCCAGAATTACTCATCTCACATAATCTTAACTCCCTAGTTAGTAAAAAATATGACTAGGGAAGTTTAAGTTTTAGAGAAGTTGTGGCCACGAAGAGAGACTCTTTTCTCTTTTTCAGCCTGTGTTTGTGTTGAGTAAAAAAGAACCATTTAAAAGATTTTGAATATGTGAACTGTTCATTCTGGAGGATGGTGATCATCTCTCATTTGAATATAGTTCTGCCATTAAGTTGGTCCAGTGCATAGTGTTACTCAAATGTGGAGAAAAGAATAGAAAAGATAGAAGGCAGAGCTGATGAAAGACTTGCTGGTGAGGCAGCCTGCCTTCCTACTGTGTTCCAACAACCACAAAACGTTGTTGGAGCTTGAAGTACCCTGCTTGTCACGTAGCAACTATGGTCGATTACCAGCGCAGAAAGAGAGAGAGGAATTGGTAAATCTCAGACTAGATGTCCCACCTCAAGAGCAAAATTCCCATAGCATCCTCTAAAATAACAAATACAGGAAAAGAACTGGTCAATGTTGGTAAAACAGAAATGACAACCACCAGAGAGAGTTCTGACCCACTTTAATGGTGTTCCCAAAGACCTATTCTTACTCTTTTCTAAGATTTTTATTTATTTATTTGACAGAGAGATAGAGAGAGAGAGTGAGCACAAGTGGAGGTGGGGAGCAGAATAAGAGGGAGAAGGAGACTCCCTGCTGAGCAAGGAGCCCCACACAGGGCTTGATCTCAGGACCCTTTGATCCTGACCTGAGCCCAAAGGCAGCCACTTCCAATAGAACCACCTAGGTACCCAAGCCCTATTCTTACTCTTTGTTCCTTTTCCCCATCTGAAAACTATAATGAGCTATATGTACTGGAAAGTACTTCTCTCCCCAAAACACATACACTTGAAACAAAACACATATTCCATATTTTTGGTGGGTGGGAAGAGAAAATAAGAATTTTTAGTTAAATGAGTTTTCAATTTTAAAATGAGTAGGACTGAGGCTTAAAGAACCCATACCACTTATATAATTATGAAATCTGACAGAAAATGTACTTAGTATAACAGGGCACAATTTTTAGTATTTATTGGAAAGAAGAGAACAGTTTTATCTTTGTATATATAGGAGTTTACATTCTACACTATACCAGTTATTTATATATGTTCTTGATTTTAGTGAGCACACTTTTAAAGTGTTTTACTTTAAGAACAATCTAGGTTATGGATTTGAAAAATAAAATAGAAATTTTCTGACTACTTTAAAGATGTATTCTGCCTCTCTCCCCCTGGCTCTGCCTCATCTTATTATTTCTGTTCACTCATTCCCTGACCTTAAAACCCAACTTCTAATCTCATATATCCCCACAATAGCTTTTTCCAAGTTCAGCAATTACCTCTACATTGTATTACTTGTGTTCAGCTCTCATCTTAAATGAACTGTCCTTAACATTTTCTACTGTTGACCATTCTTTCATTGACTTGGGAGCTTCCTTGACCTTGCCTGCTATTATTTTTCTGCCTACCTTGCAAATTTTTCTTCTTCTGGGCTACTAAATTTTTGAGTTTTGGAAGGCTTAGTTTTAGGCTGCCTTCTCTTGCCATCATTCTCTCTCTCTAGTCAGTCTCTTCAATGCCTTGGCTTCAATTCCTGCCCATAGACAGATGGTTCAGAAATGCATTCATCCTGCCAAAACCTTCCTGAACTCAATGTAGGAATTAATTTAAAAATTTTTTTTTCTTTTACATCTTTTTTTTTCTAATTTCTGAGATAACTCCTGGACTTTACCTTCCAATACTTCCAGTGATTTTTTTTCTTAGATTTTATTCAAATTCAAGTTAGTTAACGTATTGTGTATTCTTAGTTTCAGGGATAGAACTTAGTGATTTGTTTGCATATAACACCCAGTGCTCATTACATCAAGTGCCCTCCTTTAAAGGCCCATTGGTCAGTTACCCCATTCCCCAACCCCCTCTGCTCCAGCAACTTTGTTTCCTATGGTTAAGAGTCTCTTATGGTTTGCCTTCCTCTCTGATTTTATCGTATTTTATTTTTCTTTCCCTTCCCCTATGTTCATCTGTTTTGTTTCTTAAATTCCACATATAAGTGAAATCATATGGTATTTGTCTTTCTCTGACTGACTTATTTTGCTTAGCGTAATACACTCTAGTTCCATGTACATCATTGCAATGGCAAGATTTCATTCTTTTTGATGGCTAAGTAATAGTCCATTGTGTATATGTGTGTGTGTATATATATATATATATATGTATATATATATGTATATATATATATATATATATCTTGTGATATATCACATCTTCTTTGTCCATTTATCAGTTGATGGATATTTGGGCTCTTTCTAGGTTTTGGCTATTGTGGACATTGCTGTATGAACATTGGGGTGCACGCACCCCTTCAAATCACTGTTTGTATCCTTTGGAAGAATACCTAATAGTGCAGTTGCTATATTATAGGATAGTTCTATTTTTAACTTTTTGAGGTTCACTCCAGAACCCCCATAGTTTCTGGAGTGATTGAACCAATTTGCATTCCCATAGATAGCATAAAGAGTTCCCCTTTCTCTGCAGCCTCACCAACATCTGTTGTTTCCTGAGTTGTTAATTTTAACCAGTCTGCCTGGTGTGAAGTTGTATCTCATTGTGGTTTTGATTTGTATTTCCCTGATGCCAAGTGATTTTGAACATTTTTTCATGTGTCTTTGGCTGTTTGTATGTCTTCTTTGGAGAAATATCTGTTCCTGTCTTCTGCCCATTTCTTGACTAGATTTTTTGGTTTTGGGTGTTGTTTCATAAATTCTTTATAGATTTTGGATACTAGTTCTAGATCTGATATGTCATTTGAAAATATCTTCTCCAATTCTGTAGGTTGTCTTTTAGTTTTATCAACTGTTTCCTTTGTTGTGCAGAAGAAAAGTCTCAGTAGTTCGTTTTTGCTTTTGTTTTCTTGTAAGAAATGTGTCTAGTAAGAGAGAGAGGAATTGCTAAATGTGTCTAGTAAGAAGTTGCTGAAGCTGAGGTCAGAGGTTGCTGCCTGTGTTCTCTTCTTTCATCCATTTTGAGTCTGTTTTTGTGTAAGGTGTAAGAAAGTGGTCCAGTTTCATTCTTCTGCATGTGGCTGCTGTCCAGTTTTCCCAACATCATTTGTGGAAGAGACTATCTTTTTTCTGTTGAATATTCTTTCCTGCTTCATCAAAGATTAGTTGACCATATATTTGAGGGACCATTTCTAGGTTCTCTGTTTTGTTCACATTGATCTATGTGTCTGTTTTTGTGCTAGTATCATACTGTCTTGATGATTAAAGCTTTGAAATATAGCTGGAAATCCAGAATTGTGATGCCTCCAGCTCTAGTTTTCTTTTTCAACATTACTTTGGCTATTTGGTGTCTTTTGTGGCTCCATACAAATTTTAGAATTGTTTTTTCCAGCTCTATGAAAAATGCTGGTGTTATTTTGATAGGGATTGCATTGAAAGTGTAGATTGCTTTGGGTAGTATAGACATTTTAACAATATTGGTTCTTCCAATGTATGATCATGGAATACTTTTCCATTTCTTTGTGTATTCCTCAATTTCTTTCATAAGTGTTCTATAGTTTTCAGAGTAGTGATTTTTTACCTTTTTTCTTAAGTTTATTCTTAGTTATCTTATGGTATTTGGTGCAATTGTAAATGGGATTTATTCCTTGATTTCTCCTTCTGATGCTTCATTATTGGTGTATAGAAATGCAAAACACTTCTGTGCATTGATTTTATATCCTACTACTTCGCTGAATTCCTTATCAGTTCTAACAATTTTTTTGGTGGAGTCTTTCAGGTTTTCTACACAGAGTAACTTTTCCTCTGGAAAGAGCGAAATTTTGACTTCTTTCTTCCCAATCAAGATGCTTTTTATTTCTTTTGAGATAAAATTTTTTTAAATTATTTTAATTAAATTAAATTAAAATTAATTTTTAAAAATTATTTCTTTTGAAATAAATTTTTTTTATTTGATTTGATTTGAGGCTAGGACTTCCAGTACTATGTTGAACAATGGTGGTGGGAATGGATACCCCTATCATGTTCCTGACCTTAGGGGAAAAGCTCTCAGTTTCTGCCCTTATGGCTGATATTAGCTGTGGTTCTTTTCATATATGGCCTTTATGATGTTGAGGTATGTTCCTTCTATCCTTACTTTCTTGAGAGTTTTTATCAAGAAAGAATGCTATATTTTGTCAAATTTTTTTTCTACATCTATTCAGAGGATCATATATTTCTTATCCTTTGTTTTATTAATGTGTTGTATCATACTGATTGATTTGGGATGTTGAACCACCCTTGGAGTTCAGGGATAAATCCTACTTGGTTGTGGTAAATAATCCTTTTAATGTACTGTTGGATCTTATTAGCTAGTATATTGTTGAGAATTTTGAATCCATGTTCACTAGAGATATTAGTCTATATTCTCCTTTTAAATTTAAAAATTTTTTAAGGATTTTATTTATTTATTTGAGAGAGAATGAGTGAGAGAGAGCATGAGAGAGGAGAAAGTCAGAGGGAGAAGCGGAGTCCCCAAGGAGCTGGGAGCCCGATGTGGGACTCAATCCTGGAAGTCCAGGATCATGACCTGAGCCGAAGGCAGTCGCTCAACCAACTGAGCTACCCAGGGGCCCTATAATTCTCCTTTTTAGTAGGGTCTTTTTCTGGTTTTGGGATCAAGATAATGCTGTCCTCATAGAATGAGTTTGGAGGTTTCCCTTCCATTTCTCTTTTTTGGACCAGTTCAGAAGAATAGGTATTAATTCTACTTTAAATGTGTGGTAGATTTCCCTTGGGAAGCCATCCATCCCTGGACTCTTGTTTCTTAGGAGACTTTTGATTACTGATTCAATTTATTTGCTGTTTATGGGTCTGTTTTGATATTCTGTTTCTTCCTGTTTCTGTTTTGGTAGTTTATATGTTTCTTGGAATTTATCCATTTCATCCAGATTTCCTAATTTATTGGTATATAATTCTTCATCATATGCTCTTATAATTGTTTGCATTTCTGTGGTGTTTTATTTGCTCTCTCCTCTTTCATTCATGACCATGTTTATTTGAGTCCTTTCTCTTTTCTTTTTGGTAAGTCTGGCTAGGGGTTTATCAATCTTATTAATTCTTTCAAAGAACCAACTCCCAGTTCATTGGTCTGTTCCACTGTGGGTTGGTTTTTTTTTTTTTTTTCTATATCATTGATTTCTGCTCTAATCTTTCTTATTTCCTTTTTCCTGCTGGATTTAGGCTTTATTTGTTGTTCTTTCTCCAACTTCTTTAGGTGTAAGTTTGGGTTGTGTATTTGAGAATTTCTTGCTTTTTGAGGAAGGCCTGTATTCCTATATACTTTCTTCTGTGGACCATCTTTGCTGCACCCCAAAGCTTTTGGACTGTCATGTTTTCATTTTCATTTGTTTCATGTATTTTTTTTTAACTCTTCTTTAATTTCCTGGTAGACCCATTCATTCTTTAGTAGGATGCTCTTTAATCTCCATGTATTTATGTTTCTTCCAGGTTTGTTTGTTTGTTTGTTTGTTTGCTTTTTGTGGTTAACTTCAAGTTTCATTGTATTATGGTCTGAAAATATGCATGGTACAATCTCAGTCTTTTTGTACTGGTTGAGTCCTGATTTGTGATTCAGTATGTGATCTATTCTGGAGAATGTTCAATGTGCTTTGGAGAAAAATGTATATTCTTCTGCTTTAGGATGAAATGCTCTCTGTATATCTGTAAAGTCATCTGGTCCAGTGAGTCATTTAAAGCCCTTGTTTCCTTGTTGATCTTCTGCTTAGATGATTTATCCATTGCTGTGAGTGGGGTATTAAATTCCCCTACTATTATTGTATAATTATCATTGTGTTTCTTTAATTTTGTTATTAATTGGTTTGTATATGTGGCTGTTCCCAAGTTAGGGGCATAAATATCACAATTGTTAGATCTTCTTGTTGGATAGACCCCTTTACTATGATATAGTGTCTGTCTTCATTTCTTATTACAGTTTTTGGTTTAAAATCTAGTTTTTCTGATATAAGTGTGGCTACTCCAGCTTTCTTTTGTTGTCCATTAGCATGGTAGATGGTTCTTCCCCTCTTCACTTTCAATCTGGAGCTGTCTTTGGGTCTAAAATGAGTCTCTTATAAGCAGTATTTTGGTGGGCCTTTTTTTTGGGGGGGGGGTCTTATTTTTTTAAATCCACTTTGATACCCTGTGTCTTTTTATTGGGACATTTAGTCCATTTACTTTCAGAGCAATTGTTGAAACATATTAATGTAGTGTTGCTGTATTACCTGTAAAGTCACTGTTCCTATACATTGTCTATATTCCATTCTAGTCTTTGTTACTTTTGGTCTCCCTTCCCACCCAAAGGGTTCCCTTTAATATTTCTTGAAGAGCTTGTTTAGATTTCATGAAATCCTTTAGTTTTTGTTTGTCTTGAAAACTCTTTATCTCTCCTTCTATTCTGAATGACAGACTTGCTGGGTAGAGTATTCTTGGCTGCATATTTTTCCCATTTAGCTTGTTGAATATATCATGGTATTCCTTTCTAGCCTGCATCTCCATGGACAGGTCTGATGCTAGCCTCATGTGTCTACCCTTGTAGGTTAAGGAACTTTTGCCCCCCTAGCAGGCTTTCAGAATTCTCTTTATCTTTGTATCTTGCAGGTTTTGCTATGATATATCACAGGGTTAATTTGTTTCTGTTGCTTTTGAGGGGAGTTCTCTGTGCCTCTTGGTCTTGGATGCCTATTTCCTTCCCTGGATTAGGGAAATTCTTAGCTGTAATTTGCTCAAATAAACCTTCTACCCCCTTTTCCTGCTCTTCTTCTTCTGGTACTCCTATGATATGGATATTATTTTTATTTATGAAATCTCTGAGTTCTCAAAGTCTACCTTCATGATCTAATAATATTTTTCTTTCTCTCTGCTTTTCAGCCTCATTAGTTTCCATAATTTTATCTTCGATATCAGCTATCCTCTCCTCTGCTTCTTTAGTCTTCATTGTGATTATATCCAATCTGCTTTGCTTTTCAGTTATAGCATTTTTTATTTAAGCTTTTATTTAGGTCTTTTATCTCTGCACCAAGGGTTTTTCTGGTGTCTTCCATGCTTTCTCAAGTCTAGTTAGTAGTCTTATGACTGTTGATCTAAATTCGTGTTCAGATACATTGCTTATATCGGGTTTCAGCAAGTCCCTGGCTGTGATATCTTCTTGACTTTTCTTTTTGGGAGAATTCCTCTGTCTTGTAATTTTGGTTAAGTTTCTATCTTTTGCATGTTATGAAATTTTGTTATGTTTCCTGCACTTCAGAGTAATGCTATATTAAAAAGGGGTCATACACTGTCCAGGGCCTGGCATTTCCCGAGGTGTTTCTGGTGTATGCCCTGTGCACTCTGCTGTTGTGTTTGGCTGCTCTTTCCCACAGGTCAGTCCTCTTCAGAGTCCCTCCTTGTTTGAGTGGGGAGGGCTTGGACCTGAAACTAGGAGTGTTTTGATCTGTTCATTGAAAAAAAATGGAAAAAGAAGGAAAGAAATAGAAAGGAAATAAAAAGAGATGGTAAAGAGGAAAAAAGAAAAAAAAATGCCTACTCCAAAAACAAAACAAAACAATAAGCCTGATTCCAAAGAAAAAGGAAAAAAAAATAAAAAAAGAAAAGAAAGCAAGTAGCCTGATTTTCTCTCCCCAAAAGAGAGAGAGAAAAAGAAATGGAAAAACAAACTAACAAATAAAAAAACTATAAGCATGATTTCAAAGGAAAAAGAATAAGGGGAAAAAAAAAAAAAAGAGCCTTGTCCTATTTCCACCAGAACTAAAACGGATGCTTTGAAGCACTGTATCATCAGTAGCCTTGGTGAATGTTCATGCTCCCTGTGTTGCTCTTCTGGGGGCAAGGTCAGCTGTTCTGGCTCAGAGTCAATCCTGCCCCAGTAAAAAAAGTACTTGCCAAGCACAGGGGGGCAGGGTTTGATGTAAGCAGCTCCCACCTCCCCTGCAGGCCACTATGTTGCTCTCTGATGTCCCACCATAAAATGGTGACACACCACTCTCATCCTAGATAGGGGAATCTCACACCTGCTGCTGTTCAGGAAGCCCTCACAGAAAAGATGGCCATCAACACTGGGCACCTAGCTCTCCTGTGTTTTAGGTTTGGCACCTGGCTGGGATTCAAACCGCCAAATCTTAAAGGAGCTGACACCTCCAGATTAGAGGCTCACAGTGCTCTGACTAGTGCCTTTTGTCCCAGAAAAACATTCCCCCATCTGCATGGTATGCAGAATCTATGGTGTATCACTGTGAAAAGCAGGGACCAGGCTATCTACCCTCTGGTCTCACCTTTGTTCCCTGATGATGAAAGGCCATTTCCTGGGGACTGCAGTGTCTTTTGTCCTTGGAAAGGCAATATACTCTCTCTCAAATGTACTCAGGGAGGGGGGATGATCTCTCCCAGTGCAACCCCAAAGATCCTTATACCACTTGGCCCTCCTTCTCTCCAAAAGAGCAAGCTACAGCTCTGCTTCATTGAAAGTCTTGCACTTCCAAAATCTCCAAGCTTGAGCTCCACTCACTGTTTGCAAAAAATCTGTGCCATTCAGTTGCCCCAGCTCCTCAAGCTGTGCTCCCAGAAGTTTGCTTCTCATGTAAACCCAATGCCGCATTCTCCCAAACTCTCTCTCCCTTTTGGAAAGTGTTCCCTCTCCTCCACAGCAGGGCAGCTTTTCTCTCCCCCAATTCACTTCCACACATCTCATACCTGCCACGCTGTCTCCCTTCAACCATGGAAATCCTTTTACAATCCTCATATCTATTTCCTGGGTTTTCAAATGATCTGACCTCAAAACATCTGTGTTCAAGGGAGGAGGGAAGGTGAGAGTTCTTCTGCTTCTCCTCTATCTTAAGTCTTCCCTCTACTGAATTTTTATTTGAGTAATCCAAATGGCTTATTTGTACCCTGTGATTATTCTATATTATGCCATTTTGTTCTCATCCAATATTTGATTTTATTTTAAGGATGGCATTTCAAATTTTGATGTTATCTTCTCCTTGTCTGTTTCAGTGTTTTGTTTTTTAATTTTTTTTTTTTTTTTTAGTTTTTAGATTAAACTTTAATTTGATGGTTTGTTTGTTTTCTTTTGTCTTTTGCCAGCTCAGGTGATTAGAATGTGAAACACATATACTAGTAGTTTGTGTTTTGGCTTATTGGTAGGAAGAAGGCAAAAATGTTGAGAAATACTAATTTCCAACATTTTGTGATCTTTGTTCTGGGGCCAGGTTATTCACCTGGCTGCTAGAAAATCCATGTATATGTATTCATCCTGCTTATTTGGAAGGGCTCATGTTTTATTTTGCAATATAGAGCAGTTGTTTATTAACCTATTTTTCTCTTGTATTCAGGAAGGCTCTTGCAATTAAAAGTATTTCTTCTGTATATAGAAAATACTATTTTTTCCTCATAATTGAGGTTATTTTTATAACTCCATGCAAATATTATCTTTTATTCATATTTAGGTGTGGTGTTGGCCAAGGCAGGGTGTTCTCTTTCCTTGTAGTCCACACTGCTATCAATTAGTTAGTAATAGCTTTCTCAGAATTCATAGGGGGAAGGCTTATGTGAATATTCTCTACTCCAAATTCTGGTATTAGGTGGTATTTGTGGATAATTCTGAAAAGCAAGTCTTTCATGTTGTGGAAGGATTTCCTTGAAATCATGCTATGTAGTATTTCTGATATGAGAAGCATAAGTTTTTCCTACATTATGTAAATATTCCTTTTGTACGTTTCTGTCTGGTAGCCTCCTTATATCCAGGATATTATGTCCATTGTCTTTCACCTTCCACTCTTGGATATGTTTGACTTTATCAGTTTATTATTTTGAGATTTTATTTATTTATTTGACAGACAGAGATCACAAGTAGGCAGAGAGGCAGGCAGAGAGAGAGGAGGAGGAAGCAGGCTCCCTGCTGAGCAGAGAGCCTGATGCGGGGCTCGATCCCAGGACCCTGAGATCATGACCTGAACCGAAGGCAGAGGCTTTAACCTACTGAGCCACCCAGGCGCCCCTATCAGTTTATATTTATTGATTTTTAAAGCAATTAATACACGTGCACAGTGTAAAATTTTAAAAGTATACACAGAAGAAGTCAACTTCATGATATATGAAGCAGAGATATGTGCTTATTTTTAAATTTATGTATTTGATAGTTCAGCCCCTCTAAAAGCTTGTGAGAAATTGAATATTCTTTTTTAATTATCATTGGAGAATACTGGGCACCTTACCATAGACCAATTACTTCTCTCTTAACAATTGTGTCATTAAATTGTGTCACTAAAGCATGATTCCATATGTTTTAGAGTCTTCGCTCTTAAATTTTTTTCCTTTTTCAAAAATACAAGATTTATAATCTGATGCAATATATACTTTGAAAAATATTTATGGGGCACCTGGATGACTCAGTTGGTTAAGCATCTGCCTTGGACTTAGGTCATGATCTCAGGATCCTGGGATCCAGCCCCACATTGGTATCCCTGATCAGCCTTGAGTCAGCTTCTCTCACTCCCTTTTCCTCTGTGATCTCTCTGGGTCTCACTATCTTTCAAATAAATAAATAAAATCTTAAAAAAAAAAAGAAAACTTTGTTTAAAAAAATCAAACAATAGTTTTTGTTATGGGGTAATATAAAGATAATACACATTTTCTGCACTTACATTTCTTAGAATACAGAATTGACCTTATACTTAATATTCTATGTCACATAACAATATGGAGCTAGACAAAGGAAGCCACAGAAGTCCCCATTTGTGAATCCTTGGGAGAGTTTCTGGGAACCATTGCAGAACTATGGAATTTCTTCCATCTGCCCCCTTACTCATTGCCTGAGATATGTCCTTCCTATCTATTTTCAGTTCTTCCCTCAGCAAGGAGTGTGTGAGAGCATAGATAACATCTCTAGGGAATCAATAATTCTTACATTCCATATGTAGATAATGTCACATGGATATATATACACACACATAAGCAAAAACATATACATATAGAATATGTATTTTATGAGAAAGTTCATAATGTACATATATGTATACATATTTAGTATATAATTGGAAAACTTTTGGTTAATAGAGAAGTAGGTAGATAGATTGATAGATAATTTGGTACTCCCTTTAGGAACACATTTTCAAGCCACCCAGTAGTAACAAGGATCCAAATTATTAAATTTCTAGTAAAATCACTGTGTTCCTTATAGAGTAGAAGTTCTACCCTTGATTTTTATTAATTTTTTTCTTATAATAATTATCTCCAGTAGTTTGCTGTAAATTGTGGATATTTAAATTGGTATTTCTTCATTATAGAAAGTACACTATGTGGTATTTGCTGAACCCATACCCCATTTAAAATATATATATATGTATATATATTTATATGTGTATATAAACATATATGAATATATATAAATAAATAGAAACATATATATGTATATATACACACATATATATAAAATTCCCAGTCCACAATCTTTTCTAAAGAGTGGGCCTAGTCAGAGATGAATACACCATTTAACCTCACCTCTCTGAGACATGCTATGAAATGGCTGGCTCATTATTAGGCCGTATAATTTTGTGCAATTTTACAGTTAAAATTTGAAACTTTGAAGAAAACTGATACTTTGAATAAAATCTTTTATTTAGTAGTGTGTTAGCTAAGAATGATGTTGTTGTAAGCACAGAAAGTCCTGGGTATAAAAAAACTCGTAACAGACTGACATAATTTGTCTCAATGTTATTGAACTCTCAGTGATATTTTTGTAGGCTAAGACGAATTCCAGCTTACTTAATAGAACTAGTAATTAATTGGCTTTGAGCATAATTGGTGGATTATTCAACTTTTACATTTGTCTCATGAACCAAACTTAATATTAATGATTTATTGTTCCACATTAAGGTACAACTAACAGCAATTTCAATAGCCAAATATCAGACACTTTCCCAATATAATTTGACCTAAGTGGATACCATTTGACCTCTAATAGTTTTCTTCCCCTTCTTCAAAAAGATTCTGAATGTTCATTTATGCTATTAGAATAGTGCTGAAGTCTTGGAAACTTGCGTGCTATTAGATCACACCATGAGGAATATAGTTTTAACTGTCTTCTGGGGAAAGTATGGACTGTATTCGTTTTTGATGGAAGACAGTTTGTGGGATGA
>PISX010012356.1:0-60826 GCA_004024625.1 Mellivora capensis | reverse complement strand
TGAAGTCACATACCCCCAGGACAAACTCAAGGCCACAAAAGTGAATATAAAGGAACAATGAAGGACTACTGTCCACTGCTCAGGAAATAAAAGCTTAAGAGAACTGTCAGTTATGTAAAGGTATATAAATACAGAAACTATGGGGCATGAAGGGAAGTGAAACAATGAAAGTTCTTAACGTCAAGAATTTAGTCTGGGGGGGGCCTGAGTGGTACAGTCCATTGAGTGTCCCATTCTTGATTTCAATTCAGGTCACGATCTCAGGATTGTGAGATCGAGCCCCTCGTGGGGTTCCAGGCTCAGCACAGACAATGCTTAAGATTCTCTCTCCTTCTCCATCTGCCCTTCCCCCACTCTTGCATGCTCGCTCTCTCTCTTTTTCCAAAATAAATAAAGAACTCCAAAATCTTTTGATAATCTGGTACAGCTGTGCTGTACAACCAATAGCCACTAGCTACATGGAGCTCCTGAATACTGTAAACAAACACAGTCAAGATTTTGAAGGATTAGTGTGACAATAGAATGTATAATAGTTCTTTAAGAATTTCATGTTGAGTGCTCGCTTCGGCAGCACATATACTAAAATTGGAACGATACAGAGAAGATTAGCATGGCCCCTGCGCAAGGATGACACGCAAATTCGTGAAGCGTTCCATATTTTTTTACCACATTAGCTGTTTCATTGCCAGCTTCAGTCAGTGCAGCCTCTCCCTTGCCATAGAACTAGATTTTCTTCTCAGCTGAGTAGTGTGCTCCTGAGGGACATGTATGGAAGTGCTGGCTGCATCCAGTGGTCCCATCTCTTGACCCTCCTGCGGGGATCCCCCACCCCCCAGCTCTGCCATAGCAGGGCTCGTGCACACCTGCATCCTGCCTTCCCGAGGTGTGCTCTCACAGGGCAGGGATGGCATGTGCTGACCCCCCTCCCTAATCCCCTACCCCACCGCCGCCTCCCAGAAAAAAAAAAAAAAAAAAGAATTTCATGTTGATTACATGTTAAAATGATAATATTTTGCATATATCGGGTTAAATATAGAAAAATTATTGTTTGTGGCTTACATATTTCTATTGGACAGCAGAGCACTGGAGAGGCAATGATGCCTTTTGTTTGAGTAAATAAGAAGGAACATTTGTTCATTCATTCGATATTTACTTTCAGAGTAGGCACTTTCAGAGTTGTCTACATACAGAGGTCTCTCTAACCCATTTTTTTTTAAAAAAGACTTTATTTATTTATTTGACAGAGAGAGACAGAACAAGAGAGGGAACACAAGCAGGGGGTAGTGGGAGAGGAAGACAGAGGCTTCCTGCAGAGCAGGGTGCCTGATGCGGGCCTCGATCCCCTAGACCCTGCGATCATGACCTGAGCCGAAGGCAGATGCTTAACAACTGAGCCACCCAGGTGTCCCATAACCCATTTTAAAATGAAATCATTCCATAGCTATCTTACAACCAAATAGGCAACTCTTCCAATAAATTTCTAAGCCATAATTATCAGTATTATGAGACACACTGGTCAGATGAAAAGAATGCACACACACACACACACACACACACACATCCCACACAACACATACATACACATATCCACTGAGAAATTCCAAATGCCCTCAAGATATTTAAAGTTAGAACTGGTATTTCAAAGTTAGAAACCAGCTGACAAAAGTTTTCCACCTTCCTTGAAGTAACTTTCCTCTGATTCCCTTTTCTTAATTTGGAGTTACTAGACCTCACTCTAGGTTTTTCAATCCTTACATTTATAGTGGGACCTACTTCACTCAAAACAGTGGTGGTGTAGGGTGCTGGCAGGGGACAATCCATCCTGAAATACAGGTTCGGGAATTCATGTTAATGTCCCTGTACTTTAGCTCCCTTGTCTTTAAGATGGTGACCCGCACTATAGGAGAGCTGACTTAAAGCCTGAAGAAGCAGCTTGAATATTTTATAATGGGCATGAAGACATCAGACCTCTCATATTCTAGAAACCAAATCTGTCACAGTTTTGCCTCTCTTACGTTTCCTCCTTGCTTATCCCAAAGGACTTCCAACCTACGATGCATGAAGTGTAGAGCTGGCTTCTTTCAATTTATTGTGGCCAAATTCTTAGGATTTTCCTTTCCCTAATACTGAATAATCATATAAATGCTCACAATTTATGGGTCGTGCTGGCAACATCTTCCTTTTCTACATAATCTATGCATACTAAATCATCCCCAAAAACCATTGAAAGAGAAGGCATTTAAAGAGAAAGGGATCAAATGTAAAGGGAACTCTAAAGCAGAAACCTTATATGCAGAGTTTTCCTCAGATAGAATATGGCTTGCAATATCACATTATAGTCAAGAAATATCGTTTGTAAAGGGCAAAAATGAAAAGTTTTATGAAACATATTTACTTTTTCACTTAGTTCAAGCAGCAGAGATAAAAACACTCACCTCTGCTTCTAAAGCATACTTAAGGAGACCTCAGTAAATTTATAAATAATTTCCCTTCAAATCATTTAAAATATTCTTACCAAAGGGATTAATAATACCAGTCTCATCTCCATCCAACACCTAATTTTTATTAGGTCATTTTTATGATTTTCCACTGAACTGAATGATATTTGTCACATGGGTAGAAAACAGTTAAGTGACAACAGGCTGAGTCTAACTTTACCTAAATTCTCTTCACAGGAGTTAGTTTAAGTTTGGAAAAATAAGACAACTTCATAAAACTTTAATTGGACAAAACAGTATTTTATTTGTTGGGGAAATTACAGCCATTAATTTACATATTTAAAAACATTAATGGGAATTTCTCTTTGAATTATAATTAATATCTTCTAATTTTTCTTTGCCTTAAATGTTTTAAAGGTATTACAAGTGTGACATTTTAAAGAAATAGTTACTGTTTACATAATAAAGAATTCTGAATGACCCATGAAGAGTTTCCTTACCTTGCACTCATAGAGAACACATACTCCAGAGGAAGAATAAACTGTATTTCTCTCTCCTTCAAAGTAGGTCCGTCCTTGAAATTGGCATATTGCTGTGGAATAAAAAAATACATACATGTGTATTCTTAATTTTCCTTTAGGAAGAATTGTTGGGAGGTGTTCAGATTCTATTTCGCATGGTCTTAAGCCTTTTCAAAGTGTCTGATTAACCATAAACCTAAATTCAGTCTAACATAAGGCACATATAGGATCCAGTTATTGTTAAGCTCATTAAGGTCTGGGAGTAAAAATAAGGTATAAAAAGGGTGAGGACAATGAGAAGTCACAAATGGACTCTAAAGAAGTTGTGCCAATGAGCATACTTTCAGATGACTTGCCTACTAGATGACATTGCATTTAGGGCATATTAAGCAGGTGCCTGGAGCAGCTACCAATCAAGGCAACACAAATAGGGAAAAAAGTGCATTTTTTTACATACCATTATAGAATTTTAAAAACAAAATTCAAAAGAAACTATTTTCACTTCAGTACATACATGAAAATGTTAGCGCTATGTAACTTGTAAATACATGTGGATTAGGGTACCCTACTTAGGATGCTGAAAAAATCTTAATCTGGGCCTGTTTCCATCACTAATTAATTAAATAATAAATTCCATCATTAATTAAATAAAATTTTAAAATAGAACTTCAGGTTTGATAGGAAAACATTTTTAATTAGTGAAAATACATAGAAATCACCAAATAATTTTTGAGACTTTCAAAACAGTTTCAATTCACATAAACATTTTACCAACAGAAATTGCTTGTTTTGAAGTGAATGGTTCACACTCCCCATGCTAACTCGTCACCTAACCAGAGATAGCTACCCCCAGCCTAGGAAACTTAACCTTCAGAATCCCCCTCTGGTTTAGTGGCCTTTTTTAAGACTCTGAACTAACTTTTGTTTTCACAACTTTGTATTTTGTTTGTTTGTTTGTTTGTTTGTTTGTTTTGAAAAGGCACTGGATATTGTGGATGCTTTGGAGCTCCTTAGCATCTAGAAAACAAGCAGTGGAAGTGATTATCTGATAAGAAAACACTCAAGCAGTTTGTTAGCCCTGTTTACTAAACCCAATTTTAAATTTCAACCATACAGACTTTACAAAATGGATGTGTACATTTTCCTCTAATTCCTTTGTGTGAATTTGAAGAAAGTTTTTCTTTGCAGAATTCACATATTCCCATAACTTTCAAAAGTACCAAGTTATCTTAGTACTTTGCTTTAATAAATACTATTTTTATCATTACTGAAAAAAGTACCAGTTTCCTTCTAATAATTGGTAACAAAGATATTACATAATTTTTATTACTATTACATGTACAATATTCATTGTTGTTGTACAATATTCATATTTAAAACATATTTTGTTTTTTGTACAATTTCATATTTGTATGAATTGTACAAATATTCATATTTAAAACATAAACCAACTTATATCTTCACTGAATAATTAACCAATTATTTAAAAGCTACATACTTAAATAATGGAAAGCATGCATGTTGTTAAAATGTCATCCTTCAATGATCTCTTTACTCAGCTTTTATTAACAAATTTCACTACAGAATACATATCACTAGTGAACTGATTTTAAATTTTTGGAGCTTGCCAGAAAAGAATACAACATACTTGCATAAATTACATTACTTTAAAGCTGGGTACAGGTTATGTACTTAATAATATTCAAAATGAAACTATGGATGTGTCAGTTGCATACTATCTGTCATATTATGAATTAAAATAGCATGTGCATTTAGAGAACATGATTGATTATAAAATATATCTGTCCAACATGTATTTTTACATAAACCTCACTTATGAGGTTCAGTAATCCAGTGTTCTCAAAATACCAAGTTCTGACACATATTCAGTGATACTTAATAAGTACCACATCATATAAGATAATGCGAATAAATAAAACCTTCTTAACTTCTCCACAGCACTTGCCATTCAAAGGTATTGAAGGCTATTTTATTATATGACTTGATAACTGCAGCCTCTTCAAGTCCAAGGGTATATTGAAAAAAACCTGATATTCCAAGTCTCAGAAGGGAAAGGAAACTGTAATAAACAAAAAGGTAAGTTGTCCTTATACAAAGTCTTATGATAACTTAATATTCAGGCAGAGCAGACAGAGCTTCTGTTTTAAACTCTTAATTCAAAAGACTTAAATAGGCAACTTGTGGGACAATAGGGCACCAAATGGAGCTTGGCAGAGGGAGAAAGCACTAAAGCAAATGAGATCACAATTGCTTCATTTCTTTTCAAACAATGAGCACAAATACGGTAAACTTGGCTTAGGGAGAACCCAATGTGAGTGATTTCTGTCTTGTTTCTTTATTGATCTGTTGCTGTGATCTCCATAATTCTGAGGCTTATCCCCAATACCTAGTAAGGCTACCAGGATGTATCTTTTCTAGGCTCTTAAGTGGAAAATGTTAAGAAACTTAGAAAATTGTTTTTCTAATTTTCTATGAAATTAGAACTGGAAATTGGCACCTGGAAGGCTCAGTTGGTTAAGCATCTGCCTTTGGCTCAGATCATGATCCCAGGGTCCTGGGATCAAGCCCCATATTGGGCTCCCTGTTCAGCAGAAGGGTTGCTTCTCCCTCTGCCCCTCACTCTGCTTATGCTCGTGCTCTCTCTCAAATAAGTAAATAAAATCTTTAAAAAAAAAAAAAAAAAAGAAACTTAGAAAATCTATAATCATCACTAAAAAATACTACAAGGAATCCTGAAAATGCCATTAGTAAGTCCCTAGAACTTAGGAATAAGTTGAAAGAATAAAAGTCATATTAATTTATCAATACATTTAACAGGTATGTATTCTGGGCTCCTATTATATGCCAGGTAGTGTGCTAGGTAAGTAAAATCCAGAGACGAATGAGACATGATGCATGCCCTCACTATGTAGTGGGGCAGTCAGACTCATCCACAACTGACTACAATAAAAGCCAAAAGGAAGTCTTATATTTGTGAAATTCATTAATTATATGCAAACACAGGGGACTGAGTGGTGAACTTCCCTGAGGGGACAAAAGGACACAAACAGGCTGGAGAAGGATCCAGGCTCTGGCTCATCAGCACCATAATGGGAAGTCATCAGCACCAAAGGGCTAAGGAACAAGGACAGGGAATGGTTTTACTGAAGCCCCATAAGAGTCTGGGTTATGGGGAAGCAGTGCCTAGAGGGAACCATAATCAGGAGAGACACAGCTACTGCCAAAAACACAGAGCAGCACAGAGAAGGAACAAGGAAAAAAACGTGGCCAAGTCTCTCTCCTCCTGCCTTCTAATTTCCTGACAGGGCCTCCCGTTGGCAAAGCCTATCCAAAGCTGGTTGGCAAGGAGACCGGGGTGATCCAGCAGGCTCCTGGGGCAGAGAAAAGGGCAGGGAAGGAGAGGGAATGGAAGTGGGATAGA
The DNA here is from genome assembly GCA_004024625.1 of Mellivora capensis. NCBI lineage: Eukaryota > Metazoa > Chordata > Mammalia > Carnivora > Mustelidae > Mellivora > Mellivora capensis. Next base: position 54,425 of record PISX010012356.1, on the reverse strand, counting down.
GAGGTGCCCAGCACAGGGGGCTATCATAGTAAATCATTTTAAACCATGAAGAGTTTATAAGAATAGGTTGCTTAGAAAAGCATGAGAGAGTGGAACAGAGAGCAAATAAATTTGAAGAGGAAATAATGAGACATTTTAAAAAATGCAGATACACTTTAAGGAAAAATGAGGTAGCTAATCAAAATAAGGTCCATATGCAAGCAGAAGGCAAGACGAAGGAACTGAGCTCTGAGAAATGAAGTGTCAAAACAGAGCGGGGAAAGCACATAAGGCCCCGTGCCTAGACTTTAACCAAGGCCCCTGCAAGTATTAGAGACAAAGGCTCAGAGACAATAACCCTGTGGCTACAACAATACTGCAAAAACAAACAAACAAAGAAACCTCTAGAATTCCCTAACTGAAATGTATCTGCCTGTTCACTCCTCCCCGGTATAATATAAAGTAAAAGAAATCATTTCCTCCACAAAACCACAAAGGAATAATTGTTTTGCTGTATGGATTTCTTCTTTAATTCAATTGCATTCACCTGCTCATAGAAGCTTCATTCTTTCCTAGCTTTGGGGGGTGTGTGTGTGTGTGTGTGTGTGTGTTCACGTGCATGTGTATATGAAAGCATTAAGTTTCTTATGACATAACTCTGGATTTCTATGCCCCGAATTATTTACCAGCTTAGAGAAGAATTATATCAACAAGTCTACATTTTCAAATACCTATGATAAATGCTTACTGAGTATATTACATGCATATTTTTAGGATAAGAATTTTGGAGGAAGATGGATATTAATTCATTCACATAGGCTTCTCACTTTTCAGACTAAGAAGCTATGCCCCAATGAATACACTACAACTACTCTGAAGTTATTAATATTAACCAATTTCAAATGCATATTGACTATGACTCTGGTATACGCTGCTGTTTGCATAATCCAAGGGAATACCATTCATATCATGGTTTACATGAATTATGTCACCCAGAACTGTCCCGTGCATAGCTTCTTCAGCAATAGGTAGGGACATTAATTAGAACTCGCGGAAAGTCAATGGGATGATATAACAAATGGTACATATGTTTTACCAAGGCTATATTAAACATCCCTAATTACATCATCACTAGCACAATAATGGTGAGAGAATCTGCAAAAGCAATTAATGTGAATTATTTTCACTTCACTTCCCCCCACTTTAACAATTAACATGAGGGACGCCTGGGTGGCTCAGTTGGTTAAGTCGCTGCTTTCAGCTCAGGTCATGATCCCAGGGTGCTGGGATTGAGTCTGGCATCGGGCTCCTTGCTCGGCGGGGAGCCTGTTTCTCTCTCCACCTCTGCCTGCCACTCTGCCTGCTTGTGAGTGTGCTCTCTCTCTCTTTTTCTCTCTCTTTGACAAATAAATAAATAAATAAGATCTTAAAAAAATTAACAAGAAACAAGAAGACAAGAACTGGTATACAAACTGAGAAGTGGGTAAGTGAAAGAAGTCAGTAAAACTCTAGAAGTCCTAAGTTACACATTAAAATCTCAACTTACTGGTCATTAATATACAGAGATAGAAAATGCAGGTCCCTCTAAGGAGATTTAAATCAACTTCTGCAAACCTTTGTAGAATCATTCAAATCTACATAAAAAATATTTTAGAGTATAAAAAATGAAAGGATGGGATGCCTGGGTGGCTCAGTTGGTTGGACGACTGCCTTTGGCTCGGGTCATGATCCCTGAGTTCTGGGATCGAGTCCCGCATTGGGCTCCCAGATCCACAGGGAGTCTGCTTCTCCCTCTGACCTTCTCCTCGCTCATGCTCTCTCTCACTGTCTCTCTCTCAAATAAATAAATAAAATCTTAAAAGAAAAAGAAAGGATATATATTTCCCTTCTAAACATTTCCTTGCTTTTCCTTTTCATTGTCAGATTGAAATGTAGGAGTCTACTTTAAACCTCCCAGTTGGTATTGGCACCTTTGAAAATGATCCAAAACAAAATTAAAAGTTACAGATACCAAAAAGAAAACCAATATAATCCACTTAGGTGAGAAAGGGGATTTATTATTTCTTTAAAATCCTCTTTGAGAACACCAGGTATCCATCGTCGTTAGACTGTTTAGGCTGTCTATTAAGGGCAGATTTGTAGATAGTAGTGGTTTTTATGCGGTCTTCTTCGATATCTCAGTTTCCTCTGGGAGGTCTTAAACATCCACGTACAATGGCAGTTATTATATTCTGGGCCAACATGATAGTTATTTGTTCGTGATATACCAATCAAAACTGTTGGATGAGAAAATATCCCATTAACTGTAATTATGTATATTTATATTTTATTATAGCTATTTAAAAGGAAAGTACAATAAATGCATTCAAGAGGCAGGCTAAGATTCTGTGGAGTCAAGCAAAAATAAAATCTAAAATTGTTTCGGTATTCTTAAAAGACTCCAATTAGCCATGCTGCATTTTTTCAGCCTACGATTTTTTTTGTAATCTGGACTCACTTGGAGTCAGTTCTTTTTTTTTTTTTCTTTTTAAAGATTTTATTTACTTATTTGACAGACAGAGATCACAAGTAGGCAGAGAGGCAGGCAGAGAGAGAGGAGGAAGCAGGCTCCCTGCAGAGCAGAGAGCCCGATGCGGGGCTCGATCCCTGGGATCACGACCTGAGCCAAAGGCAGAGGCTTTAACCCACTGAGCCACCCAGGCGCTCTTGGAGTCAGTTCTTAACAATATAGTTATAATAAAAATCTTAAGCACTAGCTGGTAAAATTAATTTTTCCCTTTTCTATAATGCTTAAGTCTCTATTAGAGCACTACACACATTTTTCCTTTTCTCCTCGAGTTAGTTATGTACTTTTGTAATCTTTCCTATATGAAGACAGGGACAGTGTCTTATTTGTCTTCAGATCTTATTCAGCACCCAGCCCTGGCTGTGCATAATAAACTCTAAAGGTTTGCTGAATTTTTTGGTAAATTCTCCTCCAGCTTACTGTTTAATGAAAAGCCCAAAAACAAGTGAATTGGACCTCTTTGATCTGCACATTTCTCTTTACATTTGGCCTTATCCTTTGATTTTGCCTCTTATAAAGATTCTCTAAATTGAGTCTCACAGAAATATTTGGCCCTTTTTGTAAAATGGCAGCTTACTTTTCACTGCAGCAGAGCTGAAGTGCCTGAAATGGGAGCAGGTTTGCTTATCAGCTAATGAAAGAAAAATACCAGCTATTGCTACAGCAGTAACTTATTAACATGAATAATATAAGGTACCATGTACAACAAAAGTCAGCTTGGACAATTTGATGGCAAAACTTCTCCCTCCTCTACAGAAAGCCAATTTTTATGAGCCAATGCTATTTAAAATTATCAGAATTTCAGAGTGTTTAAATAATTCACAAATTCATTAATTATACACTACCACTTCCTTTAACTAAATCTCATTAATTGTTTGGGAATTTAGTTGTTTGCAAAGCTAATATTAGAGTTTAGGAAATGAGATCATGAGAGTAGATGTGCAACCTCCTGTCCCATTTTATATATATCATGTCCTTGGGCTTCTAAAGGACCAAAGAGTGCTTCTCCTAGGGGGCCTTAATTTAGGTCAGTAGCCTATTCTTCCAAAAAGAGAATGGCCCTGAAACACCACAAATCTCGCAGTAGTAAGGGGTTAGGAAGCAAAGAAGGATAAAAATAACTATCAGAATAGAACAAAAGCAAAAATTCCAACACCCTGCCCAAATCAGCCTTTGGGTTACAGGGTTATATATTGGGAAAATAGAAATGGATATTTAGAGGATAATAGACAAAGGCCAAGTATGTAGGTGGAAGGAAAGAGTCAGTGTGCTTTTTCCCCTGATTTAATTTTACCAATTTAAATGGCAAGTAAGATATATTCTAGAATTCACTTGATTTAGCTACTTTTCTATCACTGGCCTTATTCTTGATCCTGGCTTACATATCATACAAAGGGGTCTTTAAAAAATGTGACCAATTCATTTAATATTCTGGGGATGAGAAAAATAAATTTAATGAGTGGAGGTAAAGAATTAGAGAAAAATACAGCATTTGTGTCAATACATGAATGCTATTAAAATGACAGTAAGAATACACATGACGCAACAGGTTTTATCATTTTACAAAGAAAACATAATGTAAACTATAATAAGGGAAATTTCACACATTGTCAGTTTCAAAGCCAGTACTAGAATTCATCTGACAGTCCTTCTGTATATCTTTTCTTACCACTAAAAATCCAGTGAACTCAGTCAAAACTTGAACACCTAACCTTTGTCAACTTTTGGAAAACTCTTTCCAAATGACAAGCACCTTTTAGATAAAGGTTGTTTTGATATTATAGTGTGGAGATGTTGAACATATAATGCTTTATGTATTATAAAGCAGGACCCTTTGCATTATAAACCATGCATCTGTGCTCAATTAAGAGATTACAAGTAAAGACCCTGAAACAGTGATGGTGTAGTTTTAAAACTACCTCTTGTAGACATTAGGAGAAGGAAAGGAAAAGTGAATTGGGGTAAATCAGAGGGGAGAGACTGTGGACTCTGAGAAACAAACTGAGGGTTTTGGAGGGGATGGGGGTAGGGGGTTAGGTAAGCCTGGTGGTGGGTATTATGGAGGGCACGTATTGCATGGAGCACTGGGTGCAGTGCATAAACAATGAATCTTGGAACACTGAAAAAATAAAATAAAATTTGAAAATATAAAAATAAAATAACCTCTTGTGTACACACAAAACAAAGAGGAAAGTGTTGGGGGAGGGTAGGCCTCTTAGGAGGACATATTTTAAATGCAGTTTTCTGAGAGATACACTAATGAATCCTTCCATAATGCAAGGAATATGAGCCAAGGGACTAGAAGACCTCAAGGTCAAAGGGGGCCAGCTCCGTGAATCAGACATGCAGAAAGGGCAGCACAATGAGGAGGGAGGTGGGAGCAGAGGAAGCAGCAGAGGACAGAAACATTGAAAAGTGTACTTGGGATGGAGGAGGAGAAAAGGAAAGCAGAAAGCAACAAAAGGCTAAACCAGAGAAACAAAATGAGTTCATAAAAAGTGTTTTGCAGGGAGAGTCGCAACACCCAATGGACAAAGGGAACAGTTTTGATAACCTACTGTCCACCAGTTGCTGTAATATGCAGGTGCCTTCCTGCCTCCCAGGAGGATTCAGCCAAGCATTGGAAACAGATGACCACACACACAAGTAACCACATACAACTGAGAAGTAGTGTGGGAACACAAAGGAAGAACAATGCCTTACAAGAGTTGAACTGGGAATGCTCCACAGAAGAGGAGCATCTGAAAATGAGTACTAAAATACTTTAATATGATTTAAGTTGGGGTAAGAGTATTCATGATATATTCAGAGAATAAAATAGAATAATGCTCATAACAATATGCTTAGTATACCTGGATCCTAATGGGTATCTACTCAGGATACCTATATAAGCTGGAACTGATTTATTATAAATTGATTTTACAACCAACTTAAATGCTCCCAACCTGCTAGGCCAACAGTTCTCAACTGTGGATGCATATTAAAATCACTTGAAGAACATTAAAACTCTGTATGCCAGACCAATTAAAAAGAATCTCTAAGTGTCGGACCAGGGTCTCTTTATATTTTTAAAGCTGCCCAGGAACAGCTAAGCTTGCAAACTATTTTGCTATGCAGAGAAAAAAGAACTAGGAAAGAAAAAATACAATTAACACTTAAATGGGACAGTCCCATAGATATTCAGTAGAAGCCTTTTCGCCCATGTTATTTGGATAGTTATTTGGTCTGTCGTTTGAAAAAAATCAGTTAAAGTGAGAAATCATAGACAACAATAAATATGTACTTAAACATTTTAATTTAAAACACAAATCCATACTCACTCAACGAGGTTTTGAAGTACAACACTTTTCTTTAGTATGGATTCGTTGATTATGCTTTAATGCATACTTGGTTATATAACTAAAACATAGGGTGGGCTACCACTTCTAATTGTTTTTAAGTGGAAGAAGGTAGATACTTGCCAAGCAATCTAAAGAGGGCTCATTCTAATTCGATTCCACAACATTTTAAGTTGTTTTACTGACATCTAATTCAAGAGTATGTTTTTTAGCAGTTTGATTTTATCAGTTTTTCAATGCACTCTACTCAATTTTTATTTTAAAAAAGTATTTGTTTTCACATTCATATTTCACTGGTTTACATCTTATATATGTACTTACAGCAATTCAATAACATTACAATTGCAAGACAAATACAAGTGACATAAACAGGTTTGGGAACAACAACTACCTCTTGGTTAGAATGAAAATCATATTGTGGGAACGTTAAGTGTACAGGCTTAACCTCAATTCAGTTGAGAGCTTTTTAAAATGTTTTTAATAGAGCCAATGGAAATTGTAGATGAGTGTTTCTCAATTCACCTGGAGATCCTATTTATTTTATTTTTTATTTATTTATTTGACAGAGAGAGATCACAAGTAGCAGAGAGACAGGCAGAGAAAGAGAGAGGGAAGCAGGCTCCCTGCTGAGCAGAGAGCCTGATACAGGACTCAATCCCAGGACCCTGAGACCATGACCTGAGCTGAAGGCAGCTGAGCCACTCAGGTGCCCCTGGAAATCCTATTTAAATGAAAATCCTGATTCAGTAGATCTGAGATTCTGCATGTCTAATCAGCCTCCAAGTGTTACAAATGCAGCTGGACCAGCGATCACACTTTGAGTAGCAAAATTGTAGATCACTGATTATTAATCCTGCTTGCATGTAAGAATCACCTAAGAAGATTATTGAAAATACCAACTGGGAGAAACCAGACCAATTAAATCAGAATCTCTAGGAGAGGGGCTTCGGCATCAGTGGTTTTTAAGAACATCCAGGTGATTCCAAAGTACAGTGGTGTTGCAAATCACTGTGTAGATTAATCCAACCAGTCAATTTAGTGAGCTTTTTAACATAAATCTCCATCCTGGACAAAATCAGAGAATGACTCATAGGATGTTATTGTAAGAATCTGGCCCAAACTATTTTATTCTTACACTATAATTAAGGATAACATCATAAACCTACAGCTATATTTCCAGTGGTTTTTCTTAACTTCTGAATAACTTTACTAATGTTTATGATTTCAAAAAAGTAATAAAAGTCATGGAACTAGAGGATAAGGGATAGGATAAAGAAGATGGTGGGGATGACAGAGGCTGAAAGGGAGACAAAATTCAAGTGCACTGTAAGACTGGAAATTGAGCCTAATTAAATACAGCTCTGCTTGTATTTTGAGACAAAATATTTGTTGAAATACAGCACTTTTTCCTATTTTCGGACAATTGCCCCCATAGGGGGCTAATTAAGTAAAATTTTCTACAGCTACGATAAATGAAACATTGAGGTTAAAATGTTAACTACATTAAGTCTGGAAATAAGAATTAAATTATCCCCAAACTTAACACTTCTCATAATATGTCAAAATTTAATTACACTCCTCTCAAAAGCCTCTGGCATTAAGAAGTGAAAGGGCTTCCTATAATATTTCATGACTTCAAAGACGCTATCATGTTTATTGCTGTATTCCTCCTCACCATCATTTATGAAGAAGTAAATCATGGAAACGTTCCTTCTCATCCTCTCACTCAGTAAATACCTCTTGAGTAGTTACTATTTGTCAGGCAGTGCTAAGCACTGGGAACAGAGCAGTCAACAGGCATAGACCTTACCCTCACAGAATATGCAATACAGAGGCAGACTCAAGGACAACTAACCAGGCAAATAAAAAATAACTGCAGGTAACACTAAGTAAAGAAAACAAGCAAATCCAAGGTACTTAATAACCAGGAGGTCATTTTGGATGAATCAGAGAATACTTCTGGGAGGAGATGAAATTTTAGTTGAGACCAAAGGCTGAGAGGAGCTAACACGGGAAAGAATGACAGGGGCAAAAAAAAATAAAATAAAAATAAAAATAAATAAATAAATAAATAAATCCAGGCAAAGGTGGAAATTAACTTGGCCTATTTAAGAAACTGAATGAATTCCAGCATGGAATTTTCTACTTATCTATTGTTACTGAATTCTAGACATCTAGACATTTGCAGTGTGGTCAGACAGTATATCCTCTATAATTTCAATTCTTTGAAAGTGGTTGAGATAAACATCATTATCCAGTATATTCAATATTTTAAATGCTATATGGGTGCTTAAAGGAATATGTAACATGTACTTTGGGAGCATAATGGTCTTTATATGTTTATCAGGCCTGGATTGTTAATTATATTCAAGTGCTCTGTATCCCTAATGATATTTGTGTGTGTTTGTATTCTGTCAATTGCTGCAACTTCATTCTGACTATGGATTCATCTATCCTTCCTTGTAGTTCTGTAAATTCTGTATCATATATGTTAAGACTATATTATTAGGGCTATACAAATTTAAATTGCTAAGTCTTCCTTGTGATTGGAAATTTTATCATTATGAAGTAACTCTAGTAATACTTTTTGCCTTGAAGTCTACTTTGTCTGATATTAGTCAGGAGAAGCCAGCTTTCTTTTCCAAGGCTTTTATTGTCTTTTCAGTTTTAACCTTTCTATATTCTTATGCTTTAGATGTGCATCTTTCACATGGTATAAAGTGGAATTTCATTAATTCAGTTTCAATGTTTTCTTTTAAAATTGATTGTTTAGCCCATTTATATTTAGTGTAACAACTGATATATTTAATTTTTAAACTACTATCTTATTTTGTGCTTTCTCTTTCCCTGTCTGCACTTTTTTCCTCCCCTTTTATAACTTATTTAGGATTTAATATTTTTTCATCATTCCATTTTCCCTTACACTCACTCAGTAACACATTTTTGCACATTTAGCACATTTTGCTCCTGACCATACTATAATGTTATTAATGTATTTTTAAAATTCATTTAAGGGGCACCTGTGTGGCTCACTGGGTTAAAGCCTCTGCCTTTGGCTCAGGTCATGATCCCAGGGTCCTGGGATCGAGCCCTGCATTGGGGGTCTCTGCTCAGTGGGGAGCCTGCTTCCCCCTCCCTGTCCACTTTCCTCTCTGCCTACTTGTGATTTCTGTCAAATAAATAAATAAAACCTTTTAAAAAATTCATTTAAAATTCATTTATTTAAAATTAAAATTTAAAATAACTTATTAAGTAAGATACTATGAATACAACACCAAAGGCAAGATCCATGAAAGATATCATTGATAGCAGAACTTAACTAAAATTTAAAAATTCTTCTCTGAAAAGAAAATGTCAAGAGTATGAAAAGACAAGCCACAGACACTAGAAGAAGACACATCTGATAAAGGACTGTTACACAAAATAGAAAAAGAACTCTTAAAACTCAACTATAGGAAAACAATCTGATTTAAAAATGGGCCAAAGAAGATACGCAGATGTCAAATAAACATAAGAGATGCACCACATTACATGTTATGAGGGAAGTGCAAATTAAAACAATGAGATAGCACTACACACCTGTGAGAATGGCCAAAATCCAGAACACTGGTAACACCAAATGTTGGCAAGGATGTGATGCAAACAGAAGTTTCATGCATTGCTGGTGGGAAATCAAAATGGTACAGCCACTTGGGAAGACAGTTCAGCAGTTTCTTACAAAACCAAACATACTCTTATCATAGTATCCAGCAAGTACTCTCCTTGGCATTTCGCTAAAGTAGTTGAAAACTTATGTCCATACAAAAACCTCAACACAGCTTTTAGCAGCGTTATTCATAACTGCCAAAACTTGGAAGCAACCAAGATATCATCCTTCAGTAGGTGAATGGAGAAACAACTGTATATCCAGACAATGGAATACTGTCAGTGCTAAAAGAAATGAGCTATTGGGGCCTTGGAGTGGCTCAGTCAGCTGAGTGTCCGACTCTTGGTTTTGGTTCAGGTCATGGTCTCATGGGTCACGGGACTGAGTCCCACATTGGGCTCCGTGCTCAGTGGGGAGTCTGCCTGAAGGTTCTCTCCCTCTCCCCCTCCCCTCATGTGTGCATGATATCACTCTCTCTCAAATAAATAAATCAATCTTTAAAAACAATAAAGAGGGGTGCCTGGGTGGCTCAGTGGGTTAAGCCTCTGCCTTCAGCTCAGGTCATGATCTCAGGGTCCTGGGATCGAGCCCCGCATTGGGCTTTCTGCTCAGCAGGGAGCCTGCTTCCCCCTCCCCCTCTGCCTGCCTCTCTGCCTACTTGTGATCTCTTTCTCTCTCTCTCTGTCAAATAAATTTTAAAAAATCTTAAAAAAAATAAAAACAATAAAGAAATGAGCTGTTAAGCCATGAAAAGACATAAAGAAACCTTAAATTCATATTGCTAAGTGAAACAAGCCAATCTGAAAAGGCTACATACTGTATGATTCCAAACATATTACATTCTGGAAAAGGCAAAACTATGGGGACAATAAAAAAGATCAGTGACTGCCATGGGCTTGGGGGTGATTAATGAATAGGCAGAGCACCGTCTAGGGCAGTGAAAATCCGTATGGTAATGATGAATATATGTCATTAAACATTGCCCAAACCACCAGATTGTACAACACTAACAGTGAACCCTAAGGTAAACCATGGGTTTTGGGTGATTATGATGTGTCAATGTAGGTTTATCTTTGGTAACAAATGTACCATTCAGATTAGTGATGATCGTAATGGGGGAAGATGTGCATTTGCAAGGGTATGGGGGTATATGGGAAATCTCTGTACCTTCCTCTCAATTTGGTTGTGAACTTCAAGCTGCTCTAAAAAAAAAAAGGGGGAGTCTTAAAAAAAAAAAAAGTGGGGGCACTTGGGTGGCTCAGTGGGTTAAAGCCTCTGACTTCAGCTCGGTTCATGATCCCAGGGTCCTGGGATCGAGCCCTGCATCGGGCTCTCTGCTCAGCAGGTAGCCTGCTTCCTCCTCTCTCTGCCTACTTGTGATCTCTGTCTGACAAATAAATAAATAAATAAAATCCTTAAAAAAAAAAAAAAGTGTTGTCAGTCTATTCATTACTTCCTTGAAAGTAATATTGTCTCCTTTTTAGATTTTTCTCTTTGTCTTCAATTTTCCAATTATTGTATCTAGATAAGGATTTATCTTTATTTATCTTTTGTGTGATTCTTTGGGGATTTGAATCTGCAAACTGGTGTCTTTTATCAGTTCCAGAAAATTCTTAGCCATTTTTCCCTCCCTTCTATTCTTGGAACTCACATGAAATGTATATAAACATTCTCCTACATCCTCCCTGTCTTCTTTGTTCTCTTCAGTATATTCCATCTTTTTAAATGCTTTTGTTCTGACTTTTAGATAATTTATGATGTATTTTCCAGCTCACTAATTCTATGTGTCACTGCCTACTCTGCTGTTGAGTCCATCTTTTGAGACTGTATTTTTTTCCCAGTTGTATTTTCCATTTTTGGAGTTTCTGTTTCTTTCTTTCCTTTTTCAAATTAGCTATCTTATTTTCCTGTTCCCTGAAGATAAACCCAGATTTACCTGTTATTTCTTTAAACCCAGACTTACCTGTTATTTCTTTAAACATACTGTGCATAATTGTACTGTATTAAATGTTTGTTAATTCTAATCTGACATTTTTTCAGTCTGTTTTTGTTATCCGTTGTTTCTTCAAGTTCTTATTCTTGGTGTTTTGTTTCCTTCAGTGTCTAGTAGTACTTGAAAAAATATTTCTAAGAATAACTTGAAATCTAGGATGAAGGTAGATTATTACTCCAGAAAGGAGGTTCATTTTCTTTTACCAATGTATAATATGACCTTAAAGTAAATCCATAGCTTGAGGCCCCTAACCAACCAGAGTGTAGCTCAGGTGTCATCTCCCAAAGGTACAGCCATTTGGAATGCCAGTTTATTGGTTTTTCTGTATACATGTCACCTTCTATATGTGGTGGGCTTTTACATCTGTCCACTTTGCCCCATAAGGCCATAAAAAGATAAGCTCAAAATTTCTGGGATTGAATAGTTTTTCACAGCAAAAGCAGCTTCACACATTGTTTGCTTCACTGTGCTCTCTTTTTTTGGGTTTCTCTTCATTTTTGTCTGGTAATCTCTTGCTATTTTTTCAACATATAAATGAAAAAATAAATATTTTTTATTTATTTATTTTAAAATATTTGTATCCCCCTTTCTTAAAGTTGCTTCCAGAAATGGCTGATTCAAATAACTTAGTCTTCCTCCACCTAAAATAGGAAATTTCATTCACTTTTTAATTGATTGAAAACAGAAGAATATAAACACCCTGTTGATGAAATGAAGAAACCTTAAAGTTCAGATTAATCAATAAAAAATTTTAAATCAACCAAATTAAAAATAAGAACTCAATCCAAACAAACAAGCAAACAAATAGAAGCAGACAACTCTATTAAGGGTTGCTAAATAAACAAAATCTCAACTCCTATAGAATCCACACTGCCTAGACATTATAAGACAAAAACAAAGATTTGAGATCTCTAAAGAGCAAGGTACATACTAAGTAGTGTTCAATATCAATTATATGCTATGGTCAGCCCTATTTAAACAAAAGAGTGACAATGCTGATATCTTACACAGATATTTTTTTAGTTAAGCCAGTCTTTGCTGGAATGCGGCTCTGACAGATTCAGTAGTAGTCAAAGAGAGACCAGAAGAGAAGTCACCCCCAAATGTCTACCACTAGAAATTAATCCAGGCTAATTCACAGATAATGGAAACTTTTAAATTAATTATTCTTATTGCTAATATTTTGCAAAGCTTATTTGAATATAAGAATTTTATGTAAAAATTAAAGAATCAATAAATGTCTCATTTACAGTTAGTCTCCCACTCCCACAAAGTTGTTTTTTTTTTAAATTTTATTTAGTTATTTATTTAGCGTGCAAGGGGGGATAGGGGCAGAGGGAGAGGAAGAGAGAGACTACTAAGCAGACTCTGGGCTGAGTATGGAGCTCAATGCCAGGCTCAATTCAGGGACCCAGAGACCATTGACCTGAGCCAAAATCAAGAGTCAGACACCCAACTGACTGATACCCCCAGTAGCCCTCCCAATGAAGTTAAGAGAAAAATGATATATAATTTAGTACTGACTTCAAAATTACCTATTTAAGCATAAAATTAATCTTTATTAAAAGTAATAGAAAACTTCCCTAATTTACTTGATCAATTCATACATTTAAATTACTATCATAAACTAGTATCATAATATAATAATTCTATATACCTATCCAACCATTTACCAGATTTACTGTCACGCTTTATTTTTAATGCTGTAATTTATTATCTAAAATTGTAGAATTATTTTTTAGTTTTCAGACTTTTGTCAAAAATTTTAGAGCTATTTTTTATTTTATAAAAATATTTAAAAAATCTAAAATACCCATGCTGTACTAAAATTAGTTATTTTCTAATTTTTCAGAGTACAGCTGCTTTGTTTAATGGAAAGCATACCCACTCTTTTGCTATTTTATCTTGGTCTACATCTCCCAGGTATTACCTGCTAAACTGTTTTCTTGTTCATGCATAACCGCTCAGAATACAGCAGTATTGGCTATGCTAATAATTGGGACAATCAAATCATGCCAACAAGTGCACATTTAGTTCACAATCAATAATTAGTTATAATAACAAAACATCTGTTTGTTCTGTTGATAAAATTGTCTCTTTAATAGAGAGACTCAGTATTTGACCACTCTTTCCATAAACCTTTCTAGTTTTTCATGGAAGATATCCCTGAGACTCCTGTTATTTTTAATTCTACATCACCTATTTTTCTATGATTGTTTTGTGGCACATAGTTCCTATTGCTCTGTAACAATCCTCCATAAGAAATACATGAATCCAACCCTTAGAACACTGACATCTGGCTGTATAACAATTGTGACCAACCAGCAGCATTAAATGTGCAACCCCTACAGAGAATCTTTCTCCCATTCTTGTGCTGGTTCTTATACATGGGTTTTGCTCTTCATTAATTCCATATTGTCATTAAATTATTAAATGAAGTCTTCCTCTCCAACTCTGCATATCCTCTCTTGGTACTCAACCAAAAGAGAATTCTTGCTCTCCAGGCCCAAACAATCTAATTAAAACCCAGATACAAATGAGGACAAAAGGGACAAAAAGGATGGCTACAAAGAAATGTGTGACCAACTATAATTAAGATGAAAATATGGACCAATTGCTGAGGGACTCAATAACATGTCACAGGAACCAGCTGCTACTATTGATGGAAGGCCTCATAGCAAACAAAGTTTCAGTTTATTCAAATATGATTTCCTTTGGGAAGCCTTCCCTGTATCACTCGAATGAGAGTTTTCCTGTACTCTATGGATCCATAGCACTTTCTACCTATCTCTAATGTGGCATCCAGCACATTGTGTTGTAATCACCCCCTCTTGAACTGTAAAGTCTTGAGAAACACTTTATTATTGTGTTCATATCTCAAGCATCTAACCAAGTGCCTGGAACTTAAGAGATTGTTCAGTGAATAGAAAAGTGCCATCTCCCACCTCTCTCCCACTCATTGACTACCATAATTCAGAAACACTGGGATTTAAGGTTTGAGCTCATTCTGGCTTAGAGGCCTTAATACTTGCAATTTCCTCTCATTAGAATGTCCCCCCAATATCCCTATCCCATCCATACCACACATTTTGTATACTCATCCCTCTGATCTTAAATGGTACATTTCTAGAGAAGGACTTCTCCAATTCCAGCATAAGTGCCAAGATTTGCCTCTCACAGCACCTTATACTTTCCTATATTGTCCTTACACAATTTATAATGATGTGTGTGTGTGTATCCATAACTATAAATCAAAGCAAAGCAAATAAAAAAATAAAAACAGAAGTCCATGGATTTTTTTTTCCGAAGGTGGTTTCAGAAAAGAAAAATGAATATTCTTATATAAAGAATATCTCAATGGTATGAAATATGAAGTCCTAGAATATGGGAAAACATCAAAATTGAATTTCTTGGTCAAAACAGCTTGTAGTAGTACTGAGAATTGACTCAGGGTTGATAAGCTATGGCCCATAGGAGAAATCCATCTACCAGTCCTTTTTTGTACAGCATGAGAGCTAAGAATAGATTTCACACCTTTATTTTTTTTAAGGATTTTATTTATTTATTTGACAGACAGAGATTACAAGTAGGCAAGCAGGGAGAGAGAGGAGGAAGCAGGCTCTCCGCGGAGCAGAGAGCCTGACGTGGGGCTCAATCCCAGGACCCTGGGATCATGACCTGAGCCGAAAGCAGAGGCTTTAGCCCACTGAGCCACCCAGGCGCCCTGATTTCACACCTTTAAAAGGCTGACTGAAAAATCAAAAGAATAATATTTTATGAAATGTGAAAATTATATGAAATTCAAGTTTAGTGTCAGTAAACATGGTTTTGTTGAAATATTATAGGCTTATTTACAGATTGTTTATATGCAGAGTTTAGTAGCACAAAAGGGAACTTGTGATCTGTAAAACCATAAAGAGTTATTATCTGGTCTTTTACAGAAAACAGTTTTCCAACTTTTTTTTTTTTAAGATTTTATTTATTTATTTGACAGACAGAGATCACAAGTAGGCAGAGAGGCAGGCAGAGAGAGAGAGGAAGGGAAGCAGGCTCCCTGCTGAGCAGAGAGCCTGATGTGGGGCTCAATCCCGAGATCCTGAGATCATGACCTGAGCCAAAGGCAGAGGCTTTAACCTACTGAGACACCCAGGAGCCCTTCCAACTTCTATCCTACCCAAATTATTATTCCAGGCCACACATGGTAATGCAATTTTCTTTGCTAGTGACTGATTGGTTTATGGGCATGTGATCCAATTCTGGCCAATGAGAAATTAAAGAAAACCTGTGGAAAGACTTCTGGGAAAAATGCCTTTGTCTTTAAGAATGATATACAGATACAGGAAACTCATGTTTCCTTTATTCCTCTGGATGCACTTTAATTGGATATAATTCCTGGAATCGGTATAATCATCTTGCTCAACATTCAAAGGAGGGAAGGTAGAAAACAAGAAGCAAAAAGTAGATAGGATGCAGGCATAACTTTGCTGAGTTGCCCTGTCTATGAACTGCTTCTTGAATGATTTCATAAATTTTCTCTCTTTTATCCCCCTGATTTGCATTCTGTAACTTGTAGTCAAAGACATGCACAGCTAAACCCAGAAATGTATTGCATGGTATTGAACTGTATGGCATGAACTAGTGAAAAAAGAAAACTTGTGGCAACTTTTATTATAAGAGGCATCTATACAGTTAAAAATGCAAGATTCAAATGCTAAGGAAAAGAGACTAGAATGACAGATGGCAAGAGGTTTGGAAAAAGGAAAAACAAGAAGAAATATATATACAAACACACACTAACAAAAACTAACTACATTTCTTAAGTTTTGGACTTTGTTTCTTCTGTATCAATTACCAGTTGGCATGCTATCCCTCTGCTGTACCAAAGGAAGGTCTAAAATTCACATGCCCCATTTTTTCACATGTGCCTTTGAATTTCAGAGAGAGGCAGGATAGACTACATCCTACATGGTGTACTAGAATGGCAGCATGTGTCATGCAATAACATATGGATACGCGAAAAAAACTCTGATCCAGGGATATGGTTAATTTATACGACCATATATCAATAATAATGATAGCTAACATTTACATAGCCCTTATTATATACCAGGCAATGTTTCAAAATATGCTACATATATTAACTCTAACTACCAATAAATCCACTTGACTAACCAAAGTCAGACGGTAAATAGCAATGCCAGTATTTGAAGCCAGATGGTCTTGCTCTGTGAGTTTAGACTTTGAATCAATGTGGTATACTGTCCCTTACCTGAGTCTCAATTTTCTCATCTGTAAAATGAGGGTTCTTCATCAGAGGAGCAATAAATTCTACCAAATGTGAATAGAGTAAATTACCAGCACTTACTACCAGCAAAAAATTAGAAGTCACATTAGCCTTTTCCAGAAACTTCAAACTGATGGACACATTGGTCAATATTGTCATCTTACATACAAATGACAACATTCATACAGGCTAACAAGATAATACATAAATACATTGTTCCTTCATACCTTTTTTTTTTTTTTTTTTTAAGAGAGAGGAAGAGAGTGGAAGCAATCTGGAAGGGGCAGAAAGAGAGGGGGAGAGAGAATCTTAAGTGGGCTCCATGCCTAGTGCAGAGCCAGATGTGGGGCTCCCTCTCATGACCCTGAGATCATGACCTGAACCAAAGTCAAGAGTCGACGCTTAGCCTACCGAGCATTACCCAGGTGCCCCATCCCTTTGTACTTCTTTGTGTCTGAATTGTAGTCAACAGCAACAACAAATTCAGCCATTTTACAATAGGTATGCTTTCATAAATCACTGGTAAGAGCATTATTTTTCCCTGTACTTTAATCTTTCTAGACAAGGAATCACTCCTTCTTTTGTATTTCCTCATATCCTATGTATTATAGAAATTTAAAAAAATCAAAGATCTTGTCCAATATATTCAACAGACTTTTACCTCTTCTTTAATATTTAAAATGCTAAATATTACCCATGCACAGGAATCAAACCTAAACAAATCTCTGCTGGTATTATTATCATCACATATAATATATGTGATGATATATTATCACATATATAGTCACTATAATGTGACTTCAAAAGGATCATGTAAAATACTGAATGTTGAGAAATACTTAGTTTCCATGGCACTATAATTAAAGCATACTTTGCTTATTGAATAGGATTGAAAACATCCAGGCAGCTTTGGCTTATATAAACCAAAGTCTTCAAACTTGGACAGTATGAAAGCAATGAAAAGATCTATCCACTTACCAAATTAAAATAGTCAGAATTTAAGATCAGCCTTCCAAATTAAGTATTCAAACAATAAAATCAAATGCCAAAGAGGGAATAGTAAAGGCTAGCAAAGAGAGAGGAAGAGACAAAAATAAAACAATTACAGTTAATATCACTCCACTTTATAGGACTTGTATCTTGGTAAATTTGCCCACACTCATAAATAATTTAGAGACTATGAAAGGCAAAATGGTTCTGATAGAAACAGAGATTTTAGCATTAAATTAATATCACTCATGGTGCATTAATCATGCATGATAAAATCAGTCCTCTCAACAAAAAGATGACTCCAAAAGGAATAACTGTGATATTTTATTAGCATTGACAAGGATTTAAATCAAAGATTGACAGGTAATGAACCTCTTAAAGTTGCCTGTTACTTTAGTTCAGTCTGTCCCAACAGGTTTAGCTAAAGGCAAACTACAAAAGAAATTTCCTTGGAGGATTCAGTGTAGCCAGAGCTACTATAAATGTGAGAAGATAAATAATCATTATCAGCTCCTATAAAAAATTATTTATTATGCATATTCAATATTTTTTTCAATGTTATCTCTATTTTCTTCTGTGATTCCTTACCTTTTCTCTCAAATATACTGAAATACAGGGGGGGGGGGAGGAATATTTTTTTCTTTTTTTATTTTTGAGAGAGAGAGCCTGAGCAGAGGATTGGGGAGGGTGAGGGAGAATCTCGAGCAGGTTCCGCTCGGAGTCAGAACTGGACACAGAGCTTGATATTACAACCCTGAGGGCATGACATGAGCTGAAATCAGGAGTCAGAAGCTTAACTGACTGAGCCACCCAGGCATCCCTCTTTTTTTTTTTTTTTTAAAGCAGACTTTATGCCAAAAGTGGAACTTGAACTTATGACCCTGAGATCAAGAGTTGTATGTTCCACCGACTGAGCCAGCCAGGACCCCCAAGAATATAAATTTCTGTCATCATCCCATTATTATTCCTGATTCTCTTCTTTTTAAAAAAAAAATTAATTGATTATTTTTTTATTTTTTTATTTTTTAAAGATTTATATTTTTAAGTAATCTCTAAATCCAACGTGGGGCTCGAACTTACAACCCCAATATCAAGAGTCATATGCTCTACCAACTGAACCATCCAGGCACACCTTTCCTGATTCTCTCTAATGTATTTTGGACATTTATGTTTCCTTCTGGCTTTTCCAGCCAGGACATATGTAGCACACATCAAAAATTACTGTAGCACGGGAGTGTGTCAGGTAACTCCTCTTCTTGTTCACCATGTCATTTCCTTTAACATTTCCATCCCCTATTGAAGAAACTATTTAGTCACCTCCTTAGAAGAGAGTAAGAAAGAACTGATTGCTTTGGGGATTATTACATGTATTTCCAAGATGCCATTATGCTTAGCTAACAAGAGTGAAGCGATGCCCCCAAGGGAGCAGGAGAGGAGCGGGGAATAGTGAGGACACTCTTAGAACAACAGATGGTTCATGAAAGAAAAGCAGGGGTGATGCCATCACTCAGAATGTAGTTATGCAAAAAGGCAAATTGATGCCAGAAAGGGGAAATGGCCACAAGATAAGTGCTGTCTTGCCCACCATGGAAAACCTGTCATTTGTGAGTGTACATGGCACTGGAATGATAGGAAATATTCTCAAGCAACAAGATTATTACCACTAAAGGTATAAATCATGAATTGTGTATAAAGCATGGAAACCAGCAGGAAACTAGAAAGGAAGAGAAAATGGGAAATTAGAGGGGATTCTGAGTACATAAACCAAGCTATGTGTAAAGTGCATTCCAAGAAGGTCCTCTCCTGCACAAGGGATTGAAACTAGAAAGGTATCCTCCTTCAGAGGGAAAAAAAGGCCACCCAAAGGAGATTTTTTTTTCCCCTTTTCCACCTTTTTTTGAAAATAAGAGAGTTCACAAATGTGTATTGCTAAAGATCAGGGGAAAAGCTTTACAGCTTCTAGAGCGGATGGTGTTCAGAGTAGCTCACAACTACTGGGCAGAATGGATAAGAAAGGGAAACTTTATTAATATTTCATGTTAAGACACTTTATTTTGAGACTTTTATAAGGAGGTAGATATTTTCTAATATGCTAATGCTGAAGGATTCACTGAGAGGAAACAAAAGTTTTAGGAGCTTTATAAAGCTTGAGTGCTTTCATGTGGCTATACTGTGTAATGCAAGCAAAATCAAGCAACTCCAAAATTCCATTTATTCTATTTAGGCTAAACAGCACTAATAGAAGATAATCAAAAATATGCATTACCAGAAAATTCACTACATTCAGGTGAGCATTACTCATTGAAAAGGACTCCCTCTCATTCTTCTCTCAGTGCCACTCTCTCGGGTGTCCGGTAACAGCCAAAAGAAACATGGCTGACCAAAGCTTGCGGGAAAGTCTACTTTTTTCTATTATGTTTTTGTGTATCCAGCTTGGCTGTTCCACACACATCCAGAGAGATAAGGTTTGATAACAATCACTAAAATATTCTAAATGGAAAAAATGAAGGTAACAGGTTATGAATGCAATTAAGTCAGATGACTTGATTGGAATTCTGCATTTCTAAAAATGATCCAACATCAAAAGAAAATTATAGCAAGAGTAATTATAAAAGGAGAGTGAGCAATATTTGCATTCTCCCTAAAATACTACTAAGAGGAGGAGAAATAAAAATCGGGATTTTTATCAGCAACAGCTTTCCAAGTTAGAGAATAGAACAAAGCTCCCAAAAGGCCTTCACGGAGCAGATTAAATTACCACGGAATTTCATAAAGAATTCATTGAATGCTTAAGCAGGCTTCTGTGTAGGTCAAAGAGGACCAATCAGAAAATTGAGGTTATTAAGGGATGAGAAATAGGGTAATAGGAAATAAAATATAATTAAGAGTAAGTGAAAGGGGGAAGGAAGGAATAGCAGATGTATTAATATTGTTTTGGTTTTGGATGAATCATTTTTTCTATAAAGTCTTGGATTTTTTCCCCATTCAATTATATTTTATTCTTATTCTATTTTAGATAGAGAGCCTGATGGCCTCAAGGGAGAGGCTCAGGTGCTGGAAGCATCTGAGCCTCTAAAATAACTGTATTTCACATATATTACATTGGAAATCTGAAGCACATTTTATTTTCCTTCTTAAAATATTCATTAAAATGAGCTATTAGCTACACATATTTAATTTCAGTTTTGTTTTCCAGAAACAAAATTGTAGAACCCAAAATCAGAAACTACTCACAAGGTTAAATATCTACATCTATGGCCAAGACACCATTTCATATTTTTCCTATATTTACTTTTGAGTCTAGAATTCTAGTGGTTTATACATTACAAAAACATTATTATTTCAACTGTAAAGAAAGTCTTCCTTAATTTACTGTAATTAATTAGTTCATCAAGTTTTAAAATATGTATACTTGTAATCTTAGTATAAAACAACAAAATTAAATTATTCCAAGCTTCATCTGGTGCATTACCTAAGCTTTCAATTTGAAATATTTTGCAAAAAAAATTACCATCATTTAGCTTTACATGCATTTCTATAAAAACTGACTACTATGTAATTGCTTAAAATTATAAAATTAGTACAGGAGTTACCACAGTTAGAAAGCAGTACAGAAAAGACTAGGAACTCAGTTTTATCATTATTAACAACTCACACCTAGTTTTTTCCACAATCATAAAGTTACTTCATGTACATTATCTCAGATAATTACCAAGCACAGTATTTAATAATTATCATAGCAGCACCATCCCAGAAGGGCTCATTTTGTTCCAGCAGTGCAGTTGACATACAGTATCACATATAAGCTCACAACAAGTAAACACAGAAAGAGCCAAAGAAATAAAGAAATTAAGGTGAGCATCAATGCTTGCAAGTAACAGAGACTAGACTCCGGATCTGACTTCATCTGCAGGTTAATTATCACCACACAACAGCTTTTGCTTCCCAACAAATATAACAATACCCTGAGGAGGCCAACAGACCTCAGCTCGGAAAATCCTGAAGAATGTCCCATGACCTCAACCCAGCACTTATTTCTCCCAGTTTCCCTCCCACCTCTCTAACCATTCCTCATCTATTTCCCATTCCTGAAATAGCTGTTCTCCAACTTCCCATCCTCAGACTGCCTCTTCTTCTCAAAATCATCTTTTCCCCTCTACACCACCCATCATTCTTGGTTACCTCAACTGAGCCTCCGTGCACCCCAACGTGTTGGCATCACTGACTCCTCCCCCAGACTACAATCAATGGCCACGTCAGGCACTGCCACAGTAGTGCCCCACTCACTGCCACTGCCCCGCCATTAAGTCCTCACATCCATCCCCTAAATTGTTAAGCAGGCTCAGACGAAACCCCAGGTCCTTACCAAGGCTCACAAGCTTATCGGGTTCTTGTAAGCCAGGGTTCCTTGCTCCCACAACACCTCTCTCAGCCTCCTCCGCCACACTGCCCTGGGCCTCTTGCAGTCTGTTGGACACACAGGGACAACCACAAGCCAAACAGCCACCTACCTGGCTCCTTCACTTAACTCAGGTCTTGGCTCAAATGCCACCTCCTCGAGAGACCACAGCACCTTGCCGCATCATGTTCCATACCTTTTTCTTGACTGTTCTTCATGGTACTTTCAACCTCACATCATTATAATTTATTTTGTGTTTATGCCCTCTCCCCCACAGAAAGTAAGCTCTACTCAGGTCACAGAGTTAGTGATTTCAGTCTCTTTTTAACTCCCTACCTTGTCCCCTGCCCTTAGATCTCTACCTGGAACATGGAAGCACTGAGTTATCTGTTCAATGAAAGGGAAGAATGGACGAATGGATGAATTCTAAATGGTTTTCTTTCTACTCTTTTTTCCATTTCTGACTTTACCATTAACAGTGCTGTCAATGTGACTCAAAACATATCAAAACAAAACATGGAGTTGATAAAATATACCATATTTTTAGGGAACAGTCAGTAGGTTGGCAAAAGGCCCAGTGAATAGTGGCCAAGGGCTTGGCTATGTGACTTGGCTATGATACATTATTTAACCTTTTAACACTTTGTTTCCTTATATATTATGATAATAATAATGCTTACCTCATAGGACTGTTTCAGGGATTTAGTAAGGTAATACATATAGTAAGTATATATAAAATGGTTGACACAGGGCTGGTACACAGTTAAGCATTCAGTAAATATTAGCTAGTATTACAATGGCTCACTTGGTGCCAGTTTTCAGTTGCTGGTTTAGGGTTTTAAATGTCATGGTGAGGACTTTACATGTAAGATATTCCTAATGAAAATTTTGTTAAATTTATCCCTGATGCATTAGTATTTCTAATGAAGAACTTTTGGCTGAATGCTATTCCCTTCATGGTGGAATTCCTAGGCCACGTTTTTCTCTTTCAAAATGCTATCTACCTACAGTTATAAAAACAAATTCATTCTTTGCCTGGGAAGAGTCATTCCTATCTCATACTGTATGCAATGATAACCCCCAAAGATATTTAATATTAAAATGATATCAGGAGACAACTTGAGAGCATATTTGTCAAACCTCAAGTTAGGGAAGGCCATTCATAAAGGAACAATGAGATGTCATTTTACTCCTGTGGATCTAACAAAATTTTAAATGATGGCACCTAGTGTTAGTGAAGGACTACGGTAATAAGAGAGCTGGCATAACTGGATATGTTTGGTAGTTTGTGGTGAAAGTATTAAAATGATAAATAATTTTTGGCACAGTTATTACCCTTCGAAATGTTTACCATAAGGAAATAATCCTATACTTGAAGGCATTCTATCTCATGTTTATCACCTAAATGAAGTTCTCTTTTCCCAGACTCTACATTTGGTCAAAAGCCAAGTTTTGTATTATGAAAGCTATTCCTTATCTTTCATTTTCACTGCCACTGGCTCTGGTTTAAGTTCCATTAATTGTTATTTACACTAGTGCATATATTTTCTAAGAATAAAATCTACAGTCTTTACCATGAGCCAATAAATGACAAGGAGCTCCAGAGTCACTGCTGTTATTAGAAATAATATGATTAGAGGTATATTAGAAAGGAGACAAAATGATCACTATTTATGGAGGAGATGAACGATGACCTGGATAAAAGAGAATACCTGAGAAATTATTTGAACCAATAACTGAGTTGTAAAATAAGTAGACCAAAATCAATAGCTTTCCTTTATACAAATAATAACCTACTGAAAAGAATAAAGTAAAAAAAAAAAAATCCATCCACTTAGCAATAGAAAACAGATGTAAAAATACTATGAAAAGTACTGTGAACTCACTATTTCTACATCAGAAATTACTATAGACAACACTATGAGGCAGCTAATTCAACAAAAAGTCAAGTATCTCTTCTCCTCCCCACTTTGCAGACCAACCAGGTTAACTTTATTCATTTATTCCTCCTTAATACCAATCTTTTCTTTTATAAACCTACCCACACCCCACAAATCTCTTTACTACCACACCCACCCAAGGCTTCTGGAATTCTTTCTCTTTTCTAGCTTCATCCCTTTGGCCTTTGGCCTTAACTGAACACTTCACAAGAACACTTGCCTTATGGACACTCTCAAGGGATAGCTAGATGCTGTTTCACTACACTTGCCTTATGGACCTCTCAAGGGATAGCTAGATGCTGTTTCACTACCATAGAAACTTCATTGTTATGGACTGATCTGTGTCCCCCCCCAGCAAATTCACATGTTGAAAGTTTTAATCCCCAGTATCTCAAAATGTGGCTGTATTTGGAGATCAGGTCCTCTTTAGAGAGGACAAAGTTAAAATGAAGCCGTTAGTGTGGCCCTTAACCCACCTTGTCTAGTGTCCTTTCTGGAAGTTTGCATGCACAGGGACAAAAGGGAAGTGAGGGCACAGGGGAAAGACCACATGAGGACACGGCGAGAAGGCAGTCACCTGCAAGCTAAGGAGAGAGGCCTCAAGCCAAACCCAACTTGCTGACATCTTAATCTTGGACTTTTAGCCTCCAGAATGTGAGAAAATAAATCTTGATTGTTTAAGCCACGCAATCTGTGACACGCAAAATAATGCATTCATCATACATCCTGAAGTACACATTCTGTACTTCAGTGTCGGGGGGTATAGGCAGTGTCACCCCTCTGCTCTCACAAAAAACATCTGCACCTTGAGGTTAACAGCACCAATTTTCCTACCATTTACATACATACACACAGCCCATTCATATTCATTCACCCCTTCCTTCGCTCCTGACATTGAAATCTGGGTCACAGTTTCTCCACCCAAATATCTGCCCCATCCCAGGAGATTTTGACACTGTGCTGGCTACTACTTTGGACTTGGCTCATCTGACAACACCCCCGCCCCCAGCTTCACCTGCATAGTCACTCTCTGCTCTTGGCTCAATCAGTCTGCTCTCCACCTCCAACTCCTTGCACTTCCAACTTGCTTCCTCAACTTTTCTCACTGCATTTATTCTTCAACCTCATTAGTGTTTCCTGTTCAGTTTGAACTTTTCCCCTACTTAACAGTCCTAAACTGTCCTTACCTTCTTTTCCATCCAACTTCAGTCTCTTAAGTCCTAAAGTGTGATCTATTTTTGGTAAAAACCATAAAGTTCTTTATCCAGAAATAGAAATCCCAATCACAGACAAATTAATCCACTTCCTTCCTTGTACATTTGAGTTGTCACAAGGTTCAGGGGAAATTGTGGAACCAACCGGATGAACAGCAACTTTATGTAGGTTCCTTGACATTTTCTGGCCCCCTCGTTATGTTTCTTAGGCAGCTTTTCAACCCATCTTAACTCTACCTCTGACTCTGCTTCTTCCTCCTAACAACTCACCTTGGATCTCGTTTTCACAGAGAAAATAAAAGGTGTCAGATACACATATCTTCCTTTTCCACCAAAACTATACATTTAGCTACATCTATTTCCACCCACTCTTCCCTCCTGTTTCTATCTATATGTCTCTCCAGGCAGCAAAAGCAAAGTCCTCCAGTTATGCTTTGAACTCTATTCTTTCTGCTCAAAAAATTGTGCCATCAATTAATTCCTCCCTCCTACTTTCACTCTCAGTCCTCCACTGCATCTCTGTCTCTCTCTCTCCCCACCCCACTGTAATGGATACATGCCATCAACATTTAAATATGATCTATTCCTATTTCTTTCCAACCAGGGGGAAAAATAAGTCTCAGAACCTTACAAAGGTACTTCCTGTAATTGCTCCAACTCCCCTTCCATTCAGAGTCAAATTTACTGCAAGAAGTATCACCACTTTTCCTCTACACTCCCCTTAGCTCTAATCTAGCCTCCTTTCTGGTTCACCAAAAGTGCCGTCACTAAGACAATCACCCGTATTTTGAATCTGATGATAAAATGTTAGGTATCGTTGTTCCTGTCCCAGCAGCACTTTCGGTTATCATATATCAGTCCCCCTTCCTAAAACCTTCTTCTCTTAGCCTCCATGGTAAAAAATTACTTCTAATTTTCCATGTAAATTTCAGACTACTTCCAAGCTCTTCCATATCTTGTAGATTTTATGTTTTAAAAAAGATTTATTTATTTGAGAGAGAGTGTGTGTGTGAGTGTGTGTGGGGAGGGGCGAAAGGGGACAGTCTTCAATCAGACTCCCCACTGAGTGCAGAGCCCCACATGCGGCAACACGGGGCTCCATCTCACCACCCATGAGGTCATAACCTGAGCTGCCCAGGTGCCCCTTACAGATTTTAAATCTTGGAATGCCTCAAAGATTGGTCTTTGTCTCCTCTCCCCTCCCCATATTTTCTCCCATAGTGATGCTAACCATTTCCAGGGCTTCAATGATCATCTATAAGCATAAGACTCTGATCTTTATATTGCCCATTCTGACCATTCTTCTGAACCTCAGATGTATACATTAAACTTTAATATCTCCTCTTAAACATCCATGGGCATCAAACTCAATGTGACCAAATCTGAGCTCATAACCTCCTCCTAAGCCTTCCTGCATGTCGGTGCTCTCTCCTTCAGTAAGTACCATTCTGTCTACCAGTTGCACAAGTCTGAAATACAAAATGCATCCATAATACATCTCTCTCCCTCATTCCCTGAAATTCAATCACCATAACCAATCTATTCTACTTCCTACATATTCGAATCCATTCACTTTTTTGCAATTCCACAGCCATTATCCTACTGCAGACTGCAACCCCTGTCCAATTGGACTGGTGTTAATGTTTCCCAACTAATGTCCCCCACATCCCCTCCTATTCCTTTCAATCTGATTCCCATACTGCTGCAAAGTAATCTATCTAAAATATAATACTTCATCACATTTTACTGCTGTTTAAAACCCTGCAGATGCTTCCTAATGCTTTGGTGATGAATAGCAAGGTTTTTCAAATCACCTGAGAGGCCCTGCATTGTCTGGCCCCTTCTTCCCTCTCTACTTTCATCCCCAAATACTCTACTTATATTCTCACACCCATTCACTATGCTCAAGTCACACCGGACAAGTTACCACATACCATACCTCATGTTAAAATATATTTTCTTTTTGGGGTGCCTTGATGGCTCAGTTGGTTAGGCAACTGCCTTCAGCTCAGGTCATGGTCCTGGAGTCCCAGGATCCAGTCCTGCATAGGGCTCCCTGCTCAGCAGGAAGTCTGCCCCCTCTGACCACTCCCCCACTCATGATCTGTCTCTCCCTCATTCTCTCTCTCTCAAATAAATAAATAAAATCTTTAAACAGAATTTTCATTTTAATAATGATATACTACCTTGTGCTTGAGGGTGTATAAAAACAGGCATATTTTCTCATCTTTTACTGAAATGTAAATTGATAAAGTCTTTGAGAACAATTCAGCAATATGCGCCAAAATACTGCAGGTTTTATATAATGTTTGGCTATAAATTCCTGTGTTTTTTTTTAGATTCAAACTGATATAATAATTATAGCAGTATTTTTAAAATAGTGACACCTGAAAACAAGAACACCTGAACATTGCTTTGTTAATCTGGTAGTATGAATATATTTTCTTTCATGTATAGAAAGGTCTCTTTTGATAGAGAGAGAGAGAGAGTGGAGAGAGACCCAACATTAATCCTGCATATATGAAAACTCAACACAGTTTTTAGCAGAAGCAAAGAAAGTACCCCAATTAAATGTCTTTAGTTTCCTGATGTGATGATTGGGTTATTTGGGAATTTTTTTTTTAAATCCTACAGTATTTAGAAACAGAAAACAGTCTGAACTTGCCCTCAGTGAAAGTTTGCAACATTCATGACAAAGTAAACAACGTAGAAAAGATGACTCTTTCCATTCTTTTCAGAATGAATGCTTTTTCTAAATGGTATTAGCTTTGTCAATTGCTGCCACACATCACTCCTTGCTACTCTGCTCTATTCAAGCCCCACTTCAAAATATAGAAAGAAAAATACAAAAAAAAATTTAAAAAATATAGAAAGAATAAACTTGTGAGGAAAATAAACAGTGAAGGAAATCACAATTAATTATTGCTTTTCTAGGGGCATCTGGGTGGCTCAGTGGGTTAAAGCTTCTGCCTTCGGCTCAGGTCATGATCCCACGGTCCTGGGATCGAGCCCAGCATCGGGCTCTCTCTGCTCAGCGGGGAGCCTGCTTCCTCCTCTCTCTGCCTGCCTCTCTGCCTACTTGTGATCTCTCTCTGTCAAATAAATAAATAAAATCTTTTTAAAAAATTATTGTTTTAGATGAGGACTAGACATAATAATCTAAATTTATAAATCACAATAATCTAAATTGAATATACATAGAAAAGATGGAATACAATAAAAATTCTTGGAATTTTTGGAATTCCAAATTCTTGGTAAAGGTGTTCCAAAACATAGAATACCCCATTCAATAAGTAATGCAACAAACATTTATTGAGCATCTACAATGGATCAGATGTTGTGCCAAGTGATGGAGATGCAGACTTAAATGACAAATGAACCTGCCTTGTGTGAAAAGCAATAACTGAATTCATTCTATACGACCCTGGGTTAGAATTTCTCTGGAAGCTCCCTCATTACTTGCCACTCACCTAGGACCACTGTTATTTCCACCTTGAGATTAAAATCCTAGGAGCTCACCATTTATGGTCCCTGCTTTTCTGGGCTAGTATTCTTTAATGGCACCATACCACATTTCTCTTCTATTTGAACCACTGTCCAAGAAGGAAAATTGCATGCCATCTGTTATCTCCACCAGTGATGGCCTCAGACATGGCAGCCGACCACTGGTTTCACCAAGCCCTTGATATCACCTTAGAATTTGGGCTGCACAAATGCTAGAAGTCAGTGCCAGAGTGAGAACCAGGCCTTTAAGCTCAGTGAAGCTGACCATATTCCATATCCTGTCATTCTTGACCATAACTCTCCAATTTAAAAGCAGTATCCAGACACATCTCTCTTGCTTTCATCCTCATATCTCTCTGGATTTCTTTCACCTTGAATCATCCCTCCAAGGTGCTGAAGATTGTAGAAATGGTTGTAAGTTCTGTGTTCCCTATATCTATGCCCCCTTTCAATGTGACCTTATAGGTCCTCCATCATCCATACTGGTCTCGTAACTTAACGTGGCTGACAGAACATGGTAGAAGTAGTAATGTCCATCTGAGTTCTTAGCCTAGGTCTCAAAAGGCTTTGCAAGCTTGGACTTTCTTAGAAATCTACAACTGTCACGTGAACAACCCTAGGCTAACCTGGTAGGCTGAAAGAAGACATGGCAAGATGCTCCAGGTATCCAGCCACAAAAGCAAGGCCATCGTAAATGAACCAGCTGAGCAAACCCACCATCTAACTATAGATGCATAAGTAAGCCCAGTCAATGTAGACTAAATAGATCAATCCCCCTCAAAATTTCCAAGTGAATCCAGACCAAATTTCTAATCAGTCCAATTACTGTTTCAGGCTACCATGTTTGGGGATGTTCTGCTACAAAGCAAAGCCACTGCTCCACAGGGCTTCCAATCCTCCATCTCAAAAACATTCATATATATTCTCAATAATCTACCACCTCCAAAATGCACCCTTTACTTCTCTGCTCTGACTGAAACTTGGATTTTCAGTGAGGGTAATACATTCTCTGAAATCACCTCATTTAGATTTTTTATATTCCCCCATGACAAGTATGCTTGCCATAGGAAGGAGTGCCACTCTCAAGAACCACTCTTTCATACTCATGTAAAAATCAATCCTCCTTTTTGGATATCTGTGACATCCATCTCTTCCACCCAGTACTACCACTCCTCATTAATATCACCTCTCTATGACAGTCCCCAACTTTGGAACCTAGAAAGCAATCTTCCCCTCCAATCTGTCTTGGGAAACTGGTCTTTTG
Organism: Mellivora capensis; assembly: GCA_004024625.1. NCBI lineage: Eukaryota > Metazoa > Chordata > Mammalia > Carnivora > Mustelidae > Mellivora > Mellivora capensis. Next base: position 24,308 of record PISX010012356.1, on the reverse strand, counting down.
AATACTTGTTCAATACCTATAATCTAAGCTTGCTTACCTCCTAATATATAGCGAATTTCATGCCCTCATCACTTAAGTATCCATTTCCATTGCCATACCGTTGAACTTGTCAATAGCCAAAATTATTCCACCTCTGAAGTATTTAAAATCTTAACCCCTAAGACTGATTTCACTAACATACAAAATAATAACAAGAATAATTACAGAAACCTTTTCTGTGGTACCCAAAGAGTTTTCTCAAAAAAAGTTACCAGAATCAGACACACATATGCCCAGGTTTTAAAACCATTTAGGGGGTGCCAGGGTAACTCAGTTGGTTGGGCAACTGCCTTCGACTCAGGTCATGATCTCGGAGTCCTGGGATCAAGTTCCGCATTGGGCTCCTGGCTCCATGGGGAGTCTGCTTCTCCCTCTAACCTTCTCCCCTCTCATGCTCTCTCTCACTCTCTCTCTCTCTCTCAAATAAATAAAATCTTAAAAAAATAATTGAAAAATAAAAAATAAATAAAACCATTTAGGGACAGGTAATTCTCATGATATGTAAACATCATTTATAAGCATAAATGAGGGGAAATAACCCAGGAATCTGTAGAATAGATACCACAAGAGACAGATTAATAGAGAATAATAGAAATCTTAGAAATAAGTTCAAATACTTATAAGTATGTAAATGTTTAACATAAGGTAAAGTAGTGAGTTAATCAGTGAACAAAAGGATTATTCAACAAATACTACTGGAATTACTGGCTAACTTGTTGGATTAAAAAAAAAAAAAGTTAACCAGAATTATTATCTCATGCACATAAAAATAAGTTTATTTAAACTTAAAATGAAAAAGAAAAAAAAATAATAAATAATAAATAGAATTTTTAAAAAGGGCCATTCAGAGGTTAGAAGGTCAGTATTTTTATAAATAAAAAGGCCTTTTTAGCATGAGTAAAAGATTTAATTACATAAAATTTTAAATCTTTATATGGAAAAACACTAAACAAAAGAAGCAATATTATGAAAATACATTTGCAACATATAATGATGAGTTTTATTATAAAATGAGCTCTTACAAATCAAGAAGCAAAAATACAAATAACTGAATTTTAAAGTGGATGATTTACATGAAAAATTAAAAAATACAAATTTCTGACAAACACATAAAAAATAATTTCAACAACCCAGATTTTTACTTCTGTTTCTTACCTCTGGGACAGGTAAGAAATAGATTCACATATACAACTGTTTGCTCTGCATTTCCATTTAAGTGTCTAATACACATCTTAAACAGAACATATCTAAACTAAACTTTTGATTTTATCACTCTCCCACACACAGCTCACATAGCAGCCTTCCTCATCACAGTTAAAAGCAACCTCATCCTTCTACTTCCTCAATCCAAAGCCCTTGGAGTCACCCTCACTCTTCTCTTTACTCATACCCATACCAAGCTATTAGAAAATCCTATTGAATCACAGTATCTCCGGAACCTAATGTCCTAGCACCACTACCTGTTGAAGCTACCATCATTTCTTCTCTGGATAACAGCAAAAATAGACCTGCCTTGCTTAAAATATGTAACTCGTACACTTAGCCCTTGGGGTAAACTAAAACTCCTGAATCTGGCTCCTGCTTAACTCTCCAGCTGCATTTCACATCATGTTCTTGACTCTCTGCACATCGGCCACACCAACCACACCAGCTTCCTTTCACAACATCCTATCTCCTGATACAGAGCCCTTGCATATTACATTTGCTCAGCCTGACCATTCTTCTCTTCACGAATGTAATGCTATTGGTTCATCCTTTCTAAACTGCAACATCATTTTCTGAAGAATGCCTTCCCTGATCTCCTTGCTAGATGAAGTTCAGTTACTGCAGATACTTTATCAACAACCTACTGCTGCAACATTGCACACATATTTGATCATTATATGATTAATGTCTATCTTCCAAGTTAATTATTGTGCCTTAAAGGACAGACAACAATCTTATTTTGTTCACCACCGTATCCCCAGTGTCTAGAAGAGAATAATTCACAGAAGGCGCTTACTATTATTTTTCAAATGAGTAAAGATTATAGAAAAGAGACTCACTGGTAAGGTACAAGTTCTATATGCATGGAACGATCATCCCCATACTACTCTTTCTAGAATTATTCCAAGCTCTCTAGTTCCTAGGTTCACTGGTGGACATATGGCAGACTCAGCCAGGAGAGTTAATCCAATTCTTACATTCCACTTCACATTCTACTGACTGTCTCCCCAAGTTCCTGGTCCTTGAGCACTTAGGAATCATGGTTTGAAGGGACATTAACAGATGAAACCAATCAGTGAACAAGCACAGTGTCCATCTTGTTCTATACCAGCCCACCCCCTCCTTTCTTTTCAACCAACAATCAAAAGTGACATTTCTGAGATTCAGGGCCTGAGAAATTTTGGAGGTAGACTACATACATACACATAAATGGGAAATTCATAAGACTGCTTGCTGTGTGATGACCTAATTTGTGATCAGAAAGCTCAATTCTTTTATTGGTTTAGAAACATGACACTTACCCACAAATTAATGTGAAGAGAATGTGTTACCCACTGCATTTTTCCCCCTCTTCCTCAAAACATCATAGAGAATTAGCTTCCCGATGTAACAATAAGAACTCAGGCAAATAAATAAATAAATAAAGTTTGTGTCACATGTCTTCTTACAAATAATGCTACTATAAATTATGGGGACCTTAAATTGGCCAAAAAAGACTGGAATAGGTTGAATTAAAACTGAGATAATATCCAGGACAGTCTACACACACACTGGGTTTCAGCATTGCAAGGGACATTCGTGCTGGTTCACTACCTCCTCCTGGATCACCATCTCTGAAATAGATTCAGGAATCAAGAGGCAGGGAACACAACTCTAAAGACACGGGTAAATGGGAGCATTTTTTAAGGAGAAAAGGGAATAAGCTCGTGGAAAATGCACTGTTCTAACGTTTTCTAGTACTGGGTTGCTTTTATTAATCTTTTTACTCTTACAAGACCTACAATAAAAAAACCAGACATCAGTGTATCTGGGACATGCATAGTTACAAGTTGCATGAGAACAGTTTAATTTAACACCAAGACAGCACAATCCATCTCAGCATGGCCACTTGGCATAAACTAGAACTATATATCTTATGAGACAGTAGCAAGCTTCAAAAAACCTGGGAAAGCAGACCCATGTGAATTTTTCCACCAAGTGCATTTAGAAAGAGACCAAATCTAATGAAAACCCAAAGAAAATTTCAAAAAACAAAAATGATCTGGGGACCGAGGAGAAGAATTCTCCATGATCACTGACTTTTATAAGAATTCTAGTTAAGGGGTGCCTGGGTGGCTCAGTGGGTTAAAGCCTCTGCCTTCGGCTAAGGTCATGATCCCAGAATCTTGGGATCATGATCCCAGGGTCCTGGGATCGAGCCCCACATCGGGCTGTCTGCTCAGCAGGGAGCCTACTTCCTCCTCTCTCTCTGCCTGCTTCTCTGCCTACTTGTGAACTCTGTCTGTCAAATAAATAAATAAAATCTTTTAAAAAAATTTAAAAAAAGAATTCTAGTTAAGATAGTTTTAAGTTTTAGGGACGCCTGGGTGGCTCAGTTGGTTAAGTGGCTGCCTTCGGCTCAGGTCATGATCCCAGCGTCCTGGGATCGAGTCCCACATCAGGCTCTCTGCTCAGGAGGGAGCCTGCTTCCCTTCCTCTCTCTCTGCCTGCCTCTCTGCCTACTTGTGATCTCTCTCTGTGTCAAATAAATAAATAAAAAATCTTGGAAAAAAAAAAGTTTTAAGTTTTAATTCAACATACTCTCCTGTTCTTTCTTTACCAAAATCAAATAAAAATCCAACCAGAAGGCCTTTGCTTTTGAGATTTCTTTCCTGGATGATCAAAATCAACAGTTTTTGTTCCATACATGAGGTACTACAAAGTAATGGAAAGTTGTGCTTCCTATAACAGACACACATCCTTCACTTTAGTGATGAGGACAAGTTTACATTTTTTGTCGCCTTTCTCACTGTGCAGAGAAATAGTAATGATAATCCTAAAATTGGATTTCCTAAGAATTTATAGATCCTTTTAACATGCAGTTAGTGCTATCTCCTCAACATCATAAATTGTGTGCTTCTCCATTCAAACCGACTTTCTGTTTCCACTAATATGTTACTCATCACATGAGGCAGCCTCTGAAACCCACCGCATGTGGTGCCACCCCTCTCCTGGCTACATCCGCTCGGGCAAGTAAAAGAACATTCCTAAGCTTTGGTTTCCTCGTCTTCATAACAAGCAAGAGAAATAACTCGTGTTAAGTTCTCCCACTCAGAATATACTTAGTAAATGTCAGCTTAAATCATAAACCCGAAAGCAGGTATTAGGAGACCTTACTGCACATTTGAGATGCAAGAGAGAAGAAAGCTCTGTGGAGAAATGGGGCAACAAGGACAACTCAGCCACTAGCTAAGGCCTCGCTACTCACCATGCCTTCCATGTCCCAGCAGGGCTGCCACTGCCCCGGAGCTGGTTAGAAATGCAAACTCTCGGGCTCCACCCCAGAACCACTGAATCATAATTTTCATGTTAACAAGATCCCCGGGTGATTCATATTCCCACTAAAATTTGAGAAGCTCTGAGCTCAATGATGTTCTCCTGCATGCAGACCTCACAGCTCGTTAGACAAAAATTCAGGTCTCAGCAAAATTATCAATGTATGTGTCATGGATCATTGGGTCACTTTCCAACGGCTAAAATCATAAATATTATTTGTGTGTGCTATTTATTATGGTAGGTGGACTTCAAATTCTTTTTCCTGAGTTACTAAGCTTGCTGCACAAGTGTTGTGAGATATCTCTTTACAACTTTAAGTAATATTTATAAGTGAGGGCCATTCTGAAGCCTGCCAGCCCAAAGTTTTTTTGTACACTATCAATGAAACTAATGTATAAAACAAACAGTAAGCCTAAGATCCGAGCCTCAAGTCTTTTTTTTTTTAATTTTTTATTTTTTTATTAACATATAATGTATTATTAGCCCCAGGGGTACAGGTCTGTGAATCGCCAGGTTTACACACTTCACAGCACTCACCATAGCACATACCCTCCCCAATGTCCATAACCCCACCACCCTCTCCCTATCCTCCTCCCCCCCACAACGCAACCCTCAGTTTGTTTTGTGAGATTAAGAAGAGTCTCTTATGGTTTGTCTCCCTCCGATCCATCTTGTTTCATTTATTCCTTTCCTACCCCCCAACCCCCCCACGTTGCCTCTCAACTTCCTCATATCAGGGAGATTATATGATAATTGTCTTTCCCTGATTGACTTATTTCACTAAGCATAATACTCTCTAGTTCCATACACGTCATCACAAATGGCAAGATTTCATTTCTTTTGATGCCAAGCCTCAAGTCTTAAAAATCTAGTATGGCCCATGGCTTTGGCCCAAGCTCCAGAGACCACATAGCCAGTTCCCCAATACAAGGCAACAGTTTCAGTGGCTAGAGGGAAGAGGGTGTGACTAGAACCTGCTGCCATTCAGAAGCAAAATACAGGCAAAGGCTCTCAGGCATGGTGTGGGTAGAATATTCGAGGCACAGGCCATAGGATTACAGCAGCCATTCCAACGAATAGATATTTTACAGGCCTAACATTCCCAAGTTCCATTCTTAGCCCCACTAACTTCAGAACAATTTTTTAAAGCCACTTCATGTGCATTTTTATAGTTAAATAGTTTTGAATTTGGGGCCAGCTTTTGCTTCAAAAGAAACGTGCCTGAACTGTACTCTATCAAACAACCATCTCTAAACTCTAAAGAGAGAAAATTCCTTTCTGACCCTTTCTCACACTGAACTCCTGTATCATTGTGTTTTCTTCATTTAATTTTTAATCTATGCTGATTTTATACAATCTGTAAATATATCCTGGAGAACACAGACCACATCAAGTATTCAAGGCAGCCACTAGGGAGCCCAGAGCAGCTGAGTGGCTATTTTACAAAAACGTTTTGCTGGGGGTGGTAGGTGTTGGGGCTTTCTTCTGTGATGGGCCCTACGATGTCCATTTCCTTTTTCTATGCAGTTGTTCTTCCTGAGTTACTACTTCGTACATGATGGCCAAAGTCAACTTGTAAGATGCTTTAAATTGCACATATCTTATTTTTCCTATTCTAATTTCAAAATGCCATTTTGTACGATCTCTACTGAGAAGAAAATGAGCTCGTTTTTAAAACAATTACCTAACAACACTTCAGATAGGAAGCTGCATTTTTCTGCCCAAGATAAGTGTTTTTCTTCTCTTTTAAATTGAGTTTCATGTGAATGATATCTAGATTATCGCTCTTTTGCTTGGGTATAAATCTGAAATCCTTTCACTTGTTTCAAATCCTTACACCACTAAGGAAGACTAGCCTCCTGATCACCTAAAGAGCCCCATTTTCAGTCTCCTAGAGTTGTGCCAGGCAGTATGATTTAATTATTATTACAGACAGATTTGCATAAAGCTTTATTCTGAAGAGTTTTAGGCCATTTAAGCAATGTCATTAGATGGGCAGAGAAATTCTTTTGAGAAAATGTAATGGGGCATAAAAAATAATAAAAATCCACAAAATACATTTATTCAAGAATCTTAATAATGAAGAGAAATTACAATTCCGAGTATAGACCTAGAGGCTGAGTACTCTCTATTATTTTAAAATAAAACAGGATTAAATAGGCACAGCATAATGCCTCAGAATCACAGGGCAGTCCCCCATGTTATGTCTTCTGGAAAACCACTCTCATTTTGGAAAAAATAAATTCAGTATTCTCTTATGCCATCTATGAATTTACTGAAGATGCAGAACAGCAATTAACTTCAACAATAATTGCATATGGGCTCACCAGATGACACTATGGTAAAACAAGAAAGTTGATGCTGCCATGGACGATTTCTCATTGAAGGATCTCCCACTGATTGCTAGTACCTCATCAAGGTTGCTGGATACAAAGGAAAGAGCCACCTTGATGACCTTTCAGGGACAAGTGGTGTTTTCAGGTTTCCCTCAGCGCTGCCACCTAGTGCTCCTTCTTAAAGGGGAAATATACCCGAGACCTGTTTTTGGAATGATCTGGCAATATTTAAAAGCGCCATAAACTTTGACTCAGCAATTCCATCATTAGCAATGTACCCTGCAGATAAAGCCATATAAAAATGCACCAAGATTACTTATAAATGATATCCTGGAATATTATTTTTAATAAGAAAACAACAAATTAGAAGTGACTGAAATATCCTTTGATGGAGAAAAAGTAAAATTATACTAAATTATACATTGGAGTGATATGCAGCCCCTTAAAAAGTTAATTGATATGGGAAAATCTCCAAGATAAAGTCCAGGAAAATGTGTGATATCATTTACCATATATGCAAAGCCTACACCATGCATATGTGAGTGGGTGCACTGAGAATCATCTGGAAGGATAGTTTGGGAGGGAAGGGAGAAATAGGGGGATTTTTATGTTTTATTTTACATCTTTTCAGATGGATGGAATATTTATTGTATGCATACATTATTTTTAGTTAAACATTAAAAATGCTGTACTGGTATGAAGAACGAGAGAGTCAGACAACTTCTATGACTCTGGACTGTAGCGTGGAAGACACAGCAATTAAATCATTGTGACACCGTCATCACCCTCTGATTCTGCCCTGCCTTTTCCTGGCATCCCTGCTCTGCTACTAGCTGACTAATAACAGTAAATTTTTTGTTTTTCTAAAGATCATTAAACCGTATCACGCGATGTCTCGTATAGTCATTAATCTGAAGGTTATGTTGTTAATTATTCTTGCTTATTAATAAATTGCCAGTTCAGTATTTTCCCACTGACTTGACATTTATCAGTTTTTATAATGCTTAAAAGATAACATGACCAATGCTTTTTTGAGGAGTTTCTGAAAAAGTATTAGCACAAAATTAATGATACTGTTTAAGAAGCCTATAGGATTATCTTGATGAAGTCTCTCTTTATTAAAACTTAGCTGATTCCTCTTTAATAAGTTAATTATCCTGAATAAGTCACAAGTGAACTATTTTCTTGCTCTTTTTCCACATATACATATAGAATTAGAAAAGTGTATTCATTCTATGATTTATCCACCATTATTTTAAATGTGGTTAAATTAAAATTTATTTTAAATACCAAATAAAGTTAATTTGGGGGAGAAAAGACTGAATCCAAACCTAGTGTTGGGGAACTTCATCCAAAAACCATAACTACCAATTGACCCATGAGCTGGACCCAGGCACTCAGAGGCTCTTCACCTCCTCCCCTGTCCTTGGAATGTGGGTTGTTTGCCTTTCCCACATTGGATGGTGGGAGGGCAGGTACGGGAAGACTGGGAGGGCAGATGCGGGATTTGGTTAGTCTTGCCACCCAAGACAAGCCTCAACTGTAAGTTCCCTATTATTAAAATTGTTACCTACCAACCTGGAGTGGCCTGTCTCTTTCTTGCCTCTCCCCCTGTCCCCTGCTCACGGGGGCTAGTCTCAGATTTCACCTGGGCAGCTCCGGGGAGGGTGGCATACATGACTTACAGTAACACCACTAGCCCTCAGCTCACTCAGCTGTTTGCTGTGACATAATATTCGCTAGTAACTACAGACTTTTGGGGAACTTTTTAAAAATACTGCATCTGATAGTAAAACAAAACATCTTCCTTTTGATGGTTATTTCTCTTTTTCATTATTGCATAGATCCCCTCAATCAGCACTGGCATTCTGGTCATGTAGCCCCTTGTGTCTCTGTAATGCCAACTAATTTATAATTGTGTTCATGCATAAGAACCTCAAGCACATACTGCATATTTCCCATGCCTCTGGCATTCCTGAATAGACAGCTAAGTTTATTGGTTATGTTGCTCCAAAATAATTTTGTTTTTTAATGTAACCTATATATGTTATTTAAATTGTGTTCTTTATTTTAAGAACAAAGAAACTCGTGGTGAATTATATCCCACTGATTTTTATTTCTTATCCCTATTTACATATTCAGAAGTCTCTGAATCAGTTTTATGACACTGTCATTCATTTAAAAAAAAAATCTTCAGATTACTTAAGTGGCAGCCATTTAATCTCCATCCCCACTTTACTATGCATTTTAAATGACAGGGCTAGAATCATCCATATTTGCACACTAATGTGAACATAAAAGAGTTAAACCTCCCAAACAACCATCTTCTACCGAGAGAGAGAGAGAGAGAGAGAGAGAGAGAGAGAGAGAAAAGCTCTTTGTCATAGTATACATATAAATAATCTGGTTTTCTTTTCTATTATTTAAGATTAATGAAAACAGCCCATAAATATATGAAAAGTTGCTCATTCATGATTCATCAGGGAAATGCAAATTTAAACTATAATATGAAATCATGTGCCAACCTCATTTATCATAATGCCTCAAATTAAAAAGATCAAAAATGCCAAATGTGGGTAAGGGTGTGGAACTGGTATAACCACTTCAGAAAACAATTTGGCAAAACAATTTTACAAAAGGTTAAAAAGTTTTGTCATACCATAAGAGACTCTTAATCTTACAAAACCAACTGAGGGCTGTGATGGGGAGGGGGGAGTAGGGAGAGGATGGTGGGGTTATGGACATGGGGGATGGTATGTGCTATGGTGAGTGCTGTGAAGTGTAAAACTGGTGATTCACAGACCTGTACCCCTGGGGCTAATAATACATTGTATGTTAATAAAAAAATAAAAAAACAAAAACAGTTTTGCCATTAAATAAAACAGTTTAAACCCCTGAACAAGCAATTCTACTCAGGTATATACCCATCAGGCAGGCATAACACCAAAAAGCATGTAAAGAATGTTTAAGAATGACTAATTATAAAGGCCAAACATGGACAGCATCCCACTGTCCTTCAATAATAAACTGGACTGTGGTACATTAACACAAATGGAACATATACCACAATAAGTATGAATAATTGATATCTACATGCAAAAATATGGATGGATCTCACAAACAGGATTTTGAAGGAAAGAAGTCAGACATAAAAGAATATATAATGCATGATAAATTGGTTCTTACTGTCAACCTTGATCAAGACTTACCCAAAATACTGAGGAAGAGAGTGCCTTGAAGAGAGTAGTATCAGATATCAAAACACAATTTGGAAAAAAACAAAAAAATTACCTGCCCTTATATACTAACTGTGTGATTGCAGAAAAGTCATCTGACCTCCCTGGCCTCATTTTTCCTCTGTAAAACAGAGATAATAAAGCTTTACCTCCCCCAAAGCAAATGACTATTCGGAAGATCTCTAAGGTCCTGTGGGGCTTTACATCTATGAGCCAATGAGATAGTTTCACTGCTTTCTACTTTCATGAATAAAAACACAAAGAGTTCTTTAACAAAACCAATAATAAGAGCTCACCTGTTCCAAGCCACTTTACATGTATTTACTCATTCAGTCCTCACCCTAGCCATATAAAATAGATACAACTATTATAGAAAAGGAAACTGAGACTCTGAGGGTTTTGGTAACTTGACCAAAGTTGCACAGCTAGTAAGTGGTAGTCAGAATACAAACCAGAAAATCTAATTCTATTAACCACATACTTAAATACTCGATATGCAAAGACATTATAATAACTTCATTTTATCTAAGCAGACAGGACTTTTTAAATTAAGTTTAATATAATCTGTTGTCTAATCACTACAGAGCATATTAAAATGTAATCTATATTATATATTGAAACTCTGATCTTGTTCAATCAAAGGAAGGATAATTTTAATTTATTCATATAAATCAAGGCTTTTTAAGGCAGTACTAATTAAAAATAACTATTGGTCCTAGACAAGTACCAACCAATTTTGGTGGTCACATTCACATTTCCTATATTTGATGCCTCTCCAGAAAAGGAAGGGAAAACTGTCTTCCTTGTTATTGTTTTAAACATAGCCTCTTCTGCAAGACATTATAGTATTAGTTCAGATTGCCTCAGATTCCCTATTTTCATGAATCACCTTCTCTGTGAAACAGAGTTCTGTGTTCAAAACTGAATCTTTATTTTTTTTTTAATTTCAAGTGACTTTTAGTAATTTTTTGTTTGCTAGAACTTTCATCAATTATTTTCTGACAGTTCTTTTTGTTTTCTTAACCTGGGCTGAGATTTTACATATTTTAATTGGTTGGACCTCATCCTATTTCAGAGTTAAAGTCACCCAAAAATATTTAAACTTTACATTTTCCAGAGTTATCTTGAATTTGTGTCAGTCAGTCTCTTTGTTAGCTAGCTGAGAGCCTATGACTAGGATGCGGTAATTGTGGTTGAAAATGGAGAAGTGAGAGGGATGGAGGCAAAGTCTGCTTACTTTGCATCATGGCCTAGAGTTGGCCAGGACTCCCAACTGCTTGGTGAGCTTAGTTACCAGTGGATAAAAGTAGATCACTTAAATTAATTGTACCAGATGGGTGGGTTTTTTTAAAAAGATTTTTATTTATTTATTTACTTACTTAGTTGAGAGAGAGAGAGAGAGCAAGAGAGGGGAGGAGCAGAAGAAAAAGAAAAAGCAGACTGTGTTGAGCACAGGGCCCGAACTCAGAACCCCGAGATCATGACCTGAGCAGAAATCAAAAGTCAATGCTTAACTGACTGAGCCTCCTAGGCACCCCTATAGCATATGGTTTTAAAGAAGGAGGTACGCTCAAAAAGCATAGCACTTCCAGTTGGAATGTCTCTGAGACTTCCAGCTAATTGCTTGTTCATGGACAAGTCATGCACTTGCTCTTACTAGGAAGACAGAAGCAATGCCTGCCTTATAAAATTGTTGTAAAGTTCACATGAAGAGCAGAATTCTGTGCCTTCTAACTGATGGAAGTAATATGACTTCATTATAGTTGTGATTATTATTACCTTAATTATTTGGTGTTGGCATTCCTACCTTTGGGTCTTCTGTCTCAGTTTAACTTCACCACAATAGCTCAGGGCTACAAGCAGGAAGAGGCTTAGCCCCTCCTTCCAACACTTTCTTATGTAGATTCAAATAAAGAAAAGGGACAGGCTTAGTTCTCTTTGACTTCTTTCCCAGAACAACAACAACCTTTTTACTATTCACCAGTATTTATATTTGGATAAAGAGCTGGAGCTGAATTTACAGAGGGAAAATATAAAGCAGACTGCAAAATAGGGCTGCTTAGGGTTGCACAAACAACTCTGTTAAAGGGAGCCAGAAAGCATTCAATAAAGAGCACCAAAAGACCGCCGGCCACTTGCACTTCTTTTGTTCATTTCAATCTTGGCAGTCAAATTCAGCAGTTACCTTATACGTTTTCCCTTCCAAGGACTTTGGAAACAAGTGATTAATCTCTTTAAACCAGTCTCACTAAAAAATATATTTTGTTAATTTTGTGTCCTTAAAAAGGCCTTTGAGCAACAGAGTTGCAAAGACAGGATGAGCTTAAGGTCTAAGAGGAAGGCTTATGGTTCTCTTTTAAAAAGTAAAAAACATAGAGCTTAATTCATGCTCCACTGAAATTAAGTTCTCATAAAGTATAACAATGATAATACTGGGAACACTAACATAAGAAAATAAGACTGTCATAAGTTATAGAGACACACACACACTCACTCTGATGTAACTTTTTGCTTCTCTCACTCAGCACATATGAAAATCTGAATAATCTAAGCAAGTCAGCTAATGATTATTAAATTTAGTTTAAATGTTATCTTTTCTTTTATAAAATAAGTTTTTGCAAACTTTTCACAAGCACATTTCCTGAAATATTTTGACTGACTGGTTTTTAAATTGCGCTTGTAGAGACACGTTCCCAAATAATCTTTAAGAATATTTACCGTATGAACTAAATGCTTAGTTCCCTTAGGAAAAATAAATTCTGTGGGTGTTTACAGAAAATTTCTTGCTAGCTCTTGTAAAATGTTGAATTCATCAGGATGAGACATACTTCGAATACTCAAAATACAAACAAATATAGGCACAAATCCTTTATATTCCATGGCACTCCTTCACTGACTAGAACCAGAAAGATAAAGTCACTTTATCCTTAATACTTTTAACCACAGAAAATTAAAGACTCAAATAAATAATTTTGGCATTTCTTCAGTGGTATTGTGGTCCCCTCACTGATTACTTACTTGCAGCTTTCTCTACAATATATGAGACAAACACAGTCAATTTTCAATCATAATACCAAAGTCTGCCAGAAGCACTTTGCATTAATAAATCTCAAAATATTTTATCATTTCATTAAGTCTAACTGCATGTTGTTGGGAAGATTTCAAGCATTGTCTGATTTAGTAGGCAGCTGACTGTTGGTAACAAAGACAAATGGTAAAATCAGAATTGAAATTCACTACTTCTGACTAATGCATCTATCATGATGGTCCATTATTTCAATCAGCCTCTAATAAAACTGACATCACTTAATGCAAATCTACTATAATCAGGGGTAACAGTACAGAAGTATGTGTGCAAAGAAGGATAAAAGAAGTTAGAGCAAAAAGTGATTCCAGCTATTGCTGTGTTATGAATACAAAGCCCTAGAAAGGGCCCTTCCTCCTCCGTCTATCTACAAAGAAAACTACCGAACATCACCACCAGCTTTCCCATACTAAGATAAGTTCAAGGAAAAACTCAGATGATTCCTCACTGAGGAAATTAGCTAGTGACACATATAAGAAAAAATGCATTCAGTCCTTCCTGGATCAGCCAAACCTATCTGACTAGGCTAATATACTTTCGTGAAATGGATTGGCTTCAATGTAAAGTCTAATAAAATTAAATATAAATGAGCTCCTGAAGGAATTAAATCAATGGGCTACATAGCGACTTCCTGATTTTTTCCTGAGAACTCGTCACTTTAACCAGCAACAGCACACTGCACATTGTGTAGGCAAGAGGTGGGCATGGCAGTGGTAAACGGAGCACGGTGAACAAAAGCCCCATCAAAAGGAACCATTCATTCTCTCCCCCCTCCCCTCGCTTTCCTTCACCCTTTCCCTCCCCTCCCCCACCTCTCTGCCTTTGCGCATGCGTCTATGATGATATTGCGCTCACACAGCCCTGCATATTCTACAAACTTTTCCGTTCACATTTCCGTTTACATAGCTTCCTATTCCTTTGGACAAAAATAGCTAAATTTTAAATGCTTCTTTTAACAAGAATTTAAGGATAGTCTTTTAAAGTGTAAGTGACATAAATGCAACGATTTCCTACTGAAGGAATGATACAGAACCTACTTTGGGACAGCTACAAGTTCAGAGAGCATTTCCCGACACCTGAAGTGAACCCCACGGGACTAAGAAGGTCAAATAGCTTCACCACTCAGGAGTTTGAGCCCTCTTTTCATGAATTGACACCACGGTCCCATTCACACTGGACAATTCTATGATAACGTGCTCTCAAAGCTCACTTACATCGTGGATTTCCTCCGTCCAGTGGCTGAGTGTGGACCATTCTTTTTTTTTTTTTTTTTTTAAGATTTTATTTATTTTATTTGACAGAGGGAGAGAGATCACAAGTAGGCAGAGCAGCAGGCAGAAAGAGAGGGGGAAGCAGGCTCCCTGCCGAGCAGAGAGCCCAATGTGGGGCCTGATCCCAGGACCCTGAGATCATGACCTGGGCTGAAGGCAGAGGCTTAACCCACTGAGCCACCCAGGCGCTCCGAGTGTGGACCATTCTTAACCCATTATGCAGGTATGGGTATCAAGTGGTGTAATGAGAGAAATACCTACCGCTAAGTTCCTTACAGATCTTTCCTACTATTGTCACTATACAGAACAGATTCCTCTAAGAAAAAATTTTCCTGTTAAATATGAGTATAACATTTATAAATGGAAAAGAATTGATCAACCAAAGTAGAGAAGGTATTCTTTCAATTCACATCATTTCTAAAAACTTTTTAGGGTGCCCAGATCAATGATGAGTGAATATTTATTAATAGAAGATTTGTTTTTGCCAAAACAAAGTATTCAACATAAAAGTTATGCTCACATTTGCATTCCTTACAGCACTTGCCATCCACATACGCAAGGGCCGACTTAAGGGGGCAGTCAGGAACCGGACAGATCAGAGTTTCACACTGGATGGTTCCATTCTGAGAAGAAAGCAATATTTAAAGAATTTCCAAGTTGCAGTGTGATAGCCTGAAAGTACTTTTTAATCCTAAGTTTCAAACTCTTCACATAAAATGCCATAAATACTACTATTCTTTATGTTTATTATACAGTAAAACCCTTACTACAGAGACCTACAGTAATACGAATCGGGTCCTAACACAGCTGGTGATTAGCTCCCATCTTCTGTCCAGTGACGATGCTACACACCCTAGAGTTCTCCCCCTTCTGGAGTTAGATGGATGAGAACATGGATGGAGGGAGGAGCACACGCTGACAACGAAATAGCAAGCTAGGGGTAAGCCTCATGTCTGCCCAGATTATGCACAAAATGAGCATCCACAAGCCAGGGGATTTCTCAAATAGCTGCTGCCCTCCTGTAGACCTCGTCTTGGGACCCAGAATCTTACCACGGATATTTAAGCACCACCATAAGGCAGCACCAAACTGCAAACAGAATGGCAAGGAATTTATTTCCCAATGGTCAACCAGAACTCCCAGGCAGCTAGCTGTTTTTCTAGTCACCTTATTGACCTCACTATACACATCTTGCATTTTACTCAATTTTATTTTTGTCCCCATTTAACAAGTTGGGAAGGTTTTACTGCATTGGTAAATGCTATAATTTTGGTGGAAACATTATCTTTTCCCAAACAGAAGTCATATGATGCATGCACAGACACATGACTATTTCAAGGGCATCTTTAACATTTTTAATACATGAAATTCTGTTTTTTGAACAAACTTGATGAACTTGGAGAAATTTCTTTTAAAGGCTAATTCACAGAGACCTCTGGTCTCTTTCCAGTAAATGACTTTAAACTGATGAATTCATGTGAAATTTAAAATTTAAAAACCAAACTAGTCTTGACCTTTTCGTGGAAAATGAATCTATTTTTGAAATAGTAATGTGTTAAATATTCCACTTTATGAGTATGTAATTAGAGAAATCATATTTATTTAAATCATCTAATTCTTATTCCACCACATTAGCAAACTTTTAAAGATTCCTAAGGTAAATTCCATTATCTGTCTGTATGGCCCAATCTGGTGACAATATTTCATGCTGCATATAATTTAGTTTTATTAAAATGCATTAATAAACCCATGAGGGGAAAATCCCTTGAAATGTTAAGGAAAACGGATAGAATCCTTTGGGAATCACCTTCACTAACCCAATTTAAATTGTTAACTTCATGTGTGCACCAATAAACTTAAGCTTTATAGCATTCCTAGACCATAATCATCTTTATAGGCTAGAAAGTATCTTTAATAATGCAACACGCAGTTCTTTAGATTTGACCGGGTTGGCTGGCACTTTAGTGTTGTGTCTTGAGGAAATGGGTCTTGAAATTTTCATGATTACATTGTTTTAATAAATTTTTAAAGAGTGGGGGCATCTGAATTCCCTTCATCTGAACTCTCAGAGGAAGCCATACCAGGCACGTGCAGTTCTTACAGCCGTCTGTCCAGGACTCAGATTCTCGGTAGGTGGTTCCCTTCATGGTGCAGGTCCTCTCACAATAGCACTGATCCAACCTATTCATTCGCTGCTCAGCTCGAGACAGCTGTGGCACAAAGGAAGGGGTTCACAGTGTTCACCATTCCAGCAACACAGAAAGGAAAAATACTTCAGTAGACATCGGAATTTTTCTGCATATAGCAGTAATGATGGCTGGGCCCATCTATTATGGTCATCAATATATTAAAGCCTATACTTTAAAAGAAAAGTTTTTTCACCTCTTCCTTTTGAGGTAAATTTCATTCCTGCTTTTGGATTTAAAAAAAAAAAAAAAGGCATGATTTACAAGATATAAATGGGGGCTAGGTAAAAATGGCATCTACAGAAAAAATGGCAACTACAGAAAAGGGCTTTCCATTTTTAAAAATGTTTAATTTTATGAACACGTTTACTCAAGTGAAGAAACAAATCTCAGAATTTGTCGTGTCAGAAACAAATCATAGATATACAAGACAACTTGCAGGTTCTTAGTAACTACTATGCAAAGTGACAACAGTCTGGTGAAATTGCAAGGAAACTTGACTCGTGCTCAGGACAGTGAATAATCCTACAACAGCAACACAGTGGTAGAAAGCATCTGTGGGACCATTCCCTTGACGTAATTCTAGGGTCCATATTCTTCACAATGCCCCCTCACCTCCATCCTTACAAAGAAAAACTAAGTAAAAATAAATAATAATAAAAATTAAAATAAACAATAAATCCTACTGCAATAAGCAATGTGAAAATCAGGTAATTTGCCTCATTTCTGATTTACCGAATCATTTGTTACACACAAGGCTAGGGTTTGAATATTTATAAGCCTTCTCCTTGAACAGAGATTTAGATTCAATCCCAGCAACAGTGTAGAATAAGAAAAGTCTCAAAGGTGAACATTTGTGGTTTTATATATATAAAAAATAAACTATAAAGAACCTCAAGGATTCCTGAGCTCTCTGCACTATATTTCTAAGTAGCTTTTACCTTGGCTGATGTTTTGGCCAAAATATCCTGCAGCTCCATGATTTTCTGCACGAGTCCATGGAAGTCATTGCAAGTTGGACAGGCTGGAATCACAAACACTACATTGGTCAAGTTGTGTTTATAAGGAGGTCAATCTAGTTAAGTCCAGGCTGACAACTAATATATGGGACCTCTGATTTCAAACTGACATTCTGGACAAAATTAAGCAAGAAATGCACTTTTTATCACACAGCGCAAAAACTAATGGACTTACTGCGATTAAGATCTGGGCACTGAGCAATAAATCCTTGGGGCATGACAAGTAATTGCACATCTTGCATTATACCCTGTGTGCGAAAAATTTTTAAAAAGACATATTACTTTCGTCTACCCAAATTATGTTCAACAGTCAAGTTCATGAAGGAAAACATTTACAAGATAGACTCACCAAGATCCCCGAACAACATCTTTTTGAATACATTACTTCTACTTCAAACCAAAGGGAAAGAAATACATCAGGCAAAATAGATGATTACCCATGTACTCTCCTATTGATAATATTTTTAAAGCCTTAAGATTAAATGTCAAGATATAATTAAGAGGGAATAGTCATGTTGTTTTGAGAAGTTATTTTTACTTAGCCACTGGAGAAAGGCTTGAAAATGACCTTTAAATACCAACCCGAAAATCACTTCTAGTTTCAGCAACAGTGAAACTGATACCAATTTTAAACTAACTGCAGCCATCAAAAAGAAAGAGATAGAAACACTGAGTCATAAGTGCAATACTCATCTGAGCATTTCTCATTTTTCAGTCAGATCTTTTAGAACTAATTTCTCAATTTATAAAGGACAACAGATTCATTAAACAGCTGCCGCAAGACTTAGTGACATGTGCTTAGGAGTACGGAAAGTTTAGCGTGAAATTTTTAAACATTCCAGCTACAAATGACCCATTTTCTACAGAGGGCCGCATCACATGTCTGTATGTAAAATTTACATGTATCCTTAGTCACTAAGGCTTAATTAGCTTCCACCTTCCTGAGCTCTTAAAGCAAAGGCCAATGGTAACTCAAAAATAACCTCATCAGACACACTCCAGCTGTCCCCTTCATCTACCACCCTGCTCTTCCTTCATCAACTTTACATACATTTTTAATTAATATTTCACTTCATTCCTCTGAAAAATGCAAACAGAATGTCTAATGACAGGTGACAGTACCAGCATATTATCAAGACAATTTTGAATGTACCTACAAAATAACCAAATATTGGCCTACATATCCTTTGTGTTTAATTAATAGCATAGTATATGAAGAATGTCAATATGAATGATAAATATTTTAGTATACTGTGTGGAATTGCTGGATCTGTTGTTTTCTTGGGGTTTGGATTAAAAAGGCAACTTCTATACAAACTCCTATCACTTGGAAGTAGCAACATGAAAACAAGGCTACCATGTACAGTTAAATAGTGTGTGTACTGTATAACTCCACTGGACACCACTCACAGTATACAGTAAAAATTATGACCCCTAAAGAAGTACTAGGAATAATGGACGTGTGAGAAGGATTCTAAGGCCACTTCTGGGCTCCATGGTTAAATAGAGAAGAGAATTGACATCTACAGATTTGCCATCCCTTATGTAGCAAAAAAAGCACTGATTGTTTAGGATCTGTGAGCACGAATCAATTCCTCATGGCAGGCTTTGGGCAAGTCACTTAACCCCTTTGAGTCAGTTTATGCACAAGTAAAAGAAAAAAAAAAGAGCCTACTTCAAGGCCAGGAAGACTAAGATTCAGGAATAGCACATAGAAAGCACTCAGTTTCTAGGTAACAAATAGTTTTAATAAGTTTGAAAAACACCTTCCCAGAAACACAGAGCTTACTTAGAACACAACTTCAAAATCACTGGTACCTACTCTACCCAGAAATCCATGAGTTGGACACAGAAACTATTATTCTTCAGTTAACAACCATTCGCTGAGCCACTTCAATGTTATAAGCACTGTCTTAGTCCCTGGGGGAAAATGATTACACTACCGGTTTGCAGTCAAGAAATTTTCTGGGCTTTATTTCTTCATCCTTAAGGTACAGAAGTTTAAATGAGATGTCTTTTGGATCATCTACAATGATGAAATTCTATGGAATGTGTCTCTAAATAGGCACTAACAAAAAAGATACAAATTATGACTGTTTCCTAGTGTTTTGACAGATTTGTGCATATATATGTATTCTCTTTTCACTTTCTGAAGTACATATAGACCATGAATAGTGAATATTGAAAAGTCTTCAATCCTCTTTTTACTAACAACCTTGTAAAAGTATCATCAAAGGTGATGTTTCAGTGGCAGTTTGTTTATAAATTAACATCTTAGGTATTTAATACTTTGAATCCCTAACCTCAACAATGATATGTTAGTGTCCTGACTGCCACTTTGTGATCATCTGTGTAATGTCAAAGATCAACTTATTCAGGAAAAAAGAGAAAATACTGTAGGTGAGCTAAATAAAACCCTCATGTTAAAAAAAAAATAGACAAAATAGAAAAAATATACAAATCAAGTATTATTTTGTTTCACACCACAAAAAGCAAAACATGATTTTTCCAAACTCATGAGGAAGCATTTATATTTCTATGCTGTCATCAGCCCTTAGCCAAAAAATACCTTAAAATATCCATGTGCATTATTTCTCTGCCCCAGCCAAAATGTTGTGCCCAGAGGCAAGTCTGTGGAGGGCTTTTCCACCACTCTCTCATATATTCTGCAAAAAGGAAATATCAGATAAGCAGTGTGAGTTAACAGTCGATTCTTAGAATCTTCTCCTTCGCAAACTAAGAACATTTCACTTACTTATTGCAGTCAACATGCAAAATCAAATGGGAGGCACTGATGGCTAAAGAGAGCTTGTGCCACTTGTCATCAGCCAAAATGTACGGAAAGACTTCCGTGTGCGGGTGGTGACTGCCTGAGCGGTAATGCAGTCTGACTTCATTCCGATGGCCGCTGCTCTCCAGTTCCAGGTACCTGCACAGAGAAGAGCCACATGGGGCCCAGTGAAAATAAAGTTCCAAAATTATGGACATGACCTTGAGCCCCAAAAAGATAGAGTCTCATGCTTTTCCTATTCCTCTCACTGAGGAAAACTAAACATTATATTGTAAAACAGACATAGGAAGGGTCTAAAAGATGGAGTAAAGAAAGAAAATCAGTGAGAAACCTTACGACCTAAGGTGCTGGTTTCCTAAGTTTTCTTTTTGTCTCATATATCCCAGATTTCATTGAGGAAACCAGCAACCTGGGGTACTAGTGAGTTCAGACCAAAAAAAAAAAAAAAAAAAGAAAAAGAAAGGAAGAAAAAAAATGTGATAAAGCTATAGATATCTTCTTACAAAAGCTTGCTCTCTAGCCAAGGGCCTGGGAAGTGGAAGCTTCATGAAAGAAAAACTTTTAGAGAATAACCACTCTATTCCTGACAAACATCACAGGGGAAAACAAAAACAAAAACAAAACAAAACAAAAAAACCTGGCCCCATCCCCAAAAAGACAGTAAAGCTTATGAGGAGCCTAGATTTCTACCTTCCTAAGGCACCCAATACTTCCACTAGGGTGGGGACAGAAAAGGCCAAGTAGAGAACCAAGACTTTAAACCCAGTCAGCTAGTAACAAGGCCCCTGAGGGCATCAGTGGAGAACACACTGGGCCAGAACTTGGACTTCCACCCCCATCCAGCAGTTCAAAGTGTACTGCCCCTTCTCCACTGGGATGGTGTCAGAGAAGATGCAGTGGAGAGTCAGGACTTTCACCATCACCCAGTAGTAATGAGACCACCCCAACTGCAGTGTCAGTAGAACCATGTGGAGAGTTGGAACTACCACCCCCATCCAGAAATAATACAAGCTCCCACTCAGTTCTCAATAGAAGGCCAAGTGGGGAACCTCCTCCACCTGAAAGTAACAAGATGATACCTTCACATCTCTTACCAGATTAATGTCACAGAAAATAGCTAAAACCACGAATTTAAGTAAGGCACAAGTCTCAGAATATTATAGAAAAATGAAATGAAATGTTTCATTTCAAAAATGGAAAACAAGGTTTCAATTGAAAATCATATGCCATATCAGAACCAAGATCTCAAATTTAATGAAAAGAGAGTCAAAAGATACCAACACTGCAATGATAGTTGTTAGAATTACCTGCCAACGATTTTGTAAGACACATAGATAAAAACAAGAAATTACAAACACATTTGGACACTTGAAACGAATGAAAAAATAGAAAGACTCAGCAAACAAATGGAAGAACAAAATAAATAAAGGAGAACCAAATGGAAGTTTTAGAACTGAAAAATACAGTAACTGGATTAAAAAGCCCAAAGTATGGGCTAAACAATGGAAGGGAGGGGACCAAGAAAAGAATCGGTTAACTGAAGACAGAAAAAAATAATCCAATCTGAATAGAGAGAAAATAGAATGAAAATAAAAAAAAAAAAAATGAACAGTCTCCAAGACCTGAATGATTATAACAAAGGATCTAATATTCATATAAGCAAAGTCCATAAAAGATGAAAAAGTACTTGAGAAAATAAGGGCTGAAAACTTCCCAAACTTGGGAAGAGATATAAGCTCACAGATTCAAGAATCTAAGCAAACCTCAAACAAGATAGATTAAAATAAATACTCACCATAATTAAGCTTCTGAGAAATAAAAACAAAGAAAAAACTATTGAAAGAAAGAAAAAAAAATGATACATTGTGAATAGGGAATAACAAAGTGATAGTGGATTCCTCAACAGAAATGATGGAAACCAGAAGGAAGTATGGCACAGTATTTTTCATGTGATGAAAGAAAAAGCTGTCAGCCCAGAATCTTACACCTACCACAAATATCCTTCAAAAATGAAGAAGAAATAAAGACATTCTCAAATGAAGGAAAACTATGATAATTTGAATCAAGTTTTAAACTTGGGTATGTTATGTGTAAAGTACTTAGTGAATACTGCAGAGGACATGTAGAAGAACACCTAGATCTACAGCCGCTGAGGTAGAGGGAAGAATTTGGAAATCACAGGCATATAGATAGCACTGAAAGTCATGGAGGCAGAGCCATGAAGAAAGCTTGAACATTTTGAGGAGGAACCAGCAAAGCAAACCAATAAGTGTGGCTAGTGAAAATTAGAGGAGATAAAAATGAGGGTGGTGTCAACAACAAGACAGAAGAAAGAGAAATTAAGGAGTCAATCCCAATTACAATTGCACCCAAAACTATAAGATACCTAGGAATAAACCTAACCAAAGAGGCTAAAAATCTATACTCAGAAAACTATAAAGTAATCATGAAAGAAATTGAGGAAGACACAAAGAAATGGAAAAATGTTCCATGCTCCTGGATTGGAAGAACAAATATTGTGAAAAATTCTATGCTACCTAAAGCAATCTACACATTTAATGCAATTCCTATCAAAATACCACCCTTTTTTTCAAAGAAATGGAACAAATAATCCTCAAATTTATATGGAACCAGAAAAGACCTCGAATAGCCAAAGGAATATTGAAAAGCCAAAGTTGGTGGCATCACAATTCCGGACTTCAAGCTCTATTACAAAGCTGTCATCATCAAGACAGTATGGTACTGGCACAAAAACAGACACATAGATCAATGGAACAGAATAGAGAGCCCAGAAATAGACCCTCATCTCTATGGTCAACTAATCTTCGACAAAGCAGGAAAGAATGTCCAATGGAAAAAAGGCAGCCTCTTCAATAAATGGTGTTGGGAAAATTGGACAGCCACTTGCAGAAAAATGAAATTGGACCATTTCCTTACACCACACACAAAAATAGACTCAAAATGGATGAAGGACCTCAATGTGAGAAAGGAATCCATCCAAATCCTTGAGGAGAACACAGGCAGTAACCTCTTTCACCTCAGCCGCAGCAACTTCTTCCTAGGAACATCGCCAAAGGCAAGGGAAGCAAGGGCAAAAATGAACTATTGGGATTTCATCAAGATCAAAAGCTCTTTTTTTTTTTTAAGATTTTTATTTATTTGACAGAGAGAGAGGGAGAGATCACAAGTAGGCAGAGAGACAGGCAGAGAGAGAGGGGAAGCAGGCTCCCTGCCAAGCAGAGAGCCTGATGTGGGACTCCATCCCAGGACCCTGAGATCATGACCTGAGTTGAAGGCAAAGGCTTAACCCACTGAGCCACCCAGGTGCCCCAAGATCAAACGCTTTTGCACAGCAAAGGAAACAGTTAACAAAACCAAAAGACAACTGACAAAATGGGAGAAGATATTTGCAAACAACATATCAGATAAAGGGCTAGTGTCCAAAATCTATAAAGAACTTATCAAACTCAACACCCAAAGAACAAATAATCCAATCAAGAAAAGGGCAGAGGACAGGAACAGACATTTCTGCAAAGAAGACATCCAAATGGCCAACAGACACATGAAAAAGTGCTCCACATCACTTGGCATCAGGGAAATACAAATCAAAGCCACAATGAGATATCACGTGCACCCGAATGTTTATAGCAGCAATGTCTACAATAGCCAAACTATGGAAAGAACCTAGATGTCCATCAACAGATGAATGGATAAAGAAGAAGTGGTATATATACACAATGGAATACTATGCAGCCATCAAAAGAAATGAAATCTTGCCATTTGCGACGACGTGGATGGAACTAGAGGGTATCATGGTTAGTGAA